>BQNB010047031.1:0-43376 GCA_026074375.1 Tanacetum coccineum | reverse complement strand
AATGTAATAAAGCGAAAAATTTCCCCGTACAATTGTGATAATAGTAAAATAGGTTGATGAAAATTCTTGGGTTGTTATAGAACATCTTTAGGTGGTCTTCTTGATCTCCTGTCCCATCATATGTTTTCATAGTGGTGGGCATTCGAATCCTCTTTGGGAAGATAAACTCATTAATCTGACGAGTGAAGGGAGTGGTTGATTCTTCATTATATGGTTCAGATAGGTCATCTTCTGCTCCTCTTAGGGCTCTTCTAGAACGCCTCTTCTAATGCCTTCCCCCGATACTATCTTTACTTCCCAATGGCTCGTCTCTTGAGGTTTCTCTTTCACGGCGATAATACTCCTTTATATTTTTTTATAACGTTCACTTGAACTAGTGTCATAGCTCCTGATGAGTTCCCTCGCGTCCTTTCTCTGTTGTTCTTGCCTTTTGGCTCATAAACGAGAGAACACACTCCCGGAACGTGAGGAAGCTTGTAAAAGGGACTGCCTTTGCTGCTCTTTTCTCCTTTTGTCCTTCGACCCTAGCCTTGAGAACACACTCCTTGACCAGGACGAGGATGGAGACATTCGGATTTCCTTCTTTCTTTCATTTCTATTTCATTATTTATTTTTATGATGTTGCGATGTGTTTTTAGTTTCTTGCTTGGTGCTTTTGATATAGCTCAACATGCTCCTTACATATTTTAACTTTTCGTTACGGGATTTTTCTGCCAAGAACAGGAGTAATTGCTCGTAATGTTTTTCACAAAACTAACGTATTACAACCAGTGGAACTGAACTAGATGGAGATTCATGCTAGGCTATTTCTTCCTATGAACATGTATTGCGAATGGATCCGCCGGCATCGGCTATTTCTTCAACAGCTGGACTCATGTTCTTTAGGACGTAGTTGCATTAGCGTCCGACAGATGGCGCCACTTAATGATACAAGAATTGTGTGGTACCACTTAAGGCTAATAATTAACGAGGACCGCTGCTTATTAATACGTGCTTATGGAGACCGCTTCTTATTAATATTGCTTATAGATGATTTGCGGTATCTTAAGCTTAAGATCCGCTAATATAAGAATACCATTAGTCTCACCGTGGAGGGGCTCTCACGATCAACCTTTGCTTGAGAATTAGTACATTAAATATCGAGGTAAAGATAAAGATCAAGAGAGAAGAGTTTTGTGAGTATGGAGTGATTTAATTAGAAAGAACCCCGCGCTTTGAGTACCAAGTTGGCTTTTGGTATTTTATAGTTATCATTCCTTTGTCGTTATCCCCGGATCACGGGCGACGGAACACGCTATTACCCATTGGGTAATAGCTTGCTTGTGATGTAACTATCATGTCATGTCTCATTATCCGAGCCTTCTTGGTGTTACTATTTAACTTCCAATTGTACTTGGGTTTGTACCTTTACGAGTAACTGATTTCCTACCCATTTAGGAAAAACTTGGTCTGCACTCTTTTCTAGCCAATCTTTCGTTTCCTTTTCGGGTGACTTACGTGATCCATGACTTGGAATTCACTTAGCGTCGCATTGTAGCAGAAGATTGCTTCGTAATGTAGACCTGGACATCGATTACATACCTTGTGTCCAGTCCAGGCTTAGATGGGAATATGTGCATGGAGATATCCGCTTTTTCCACATATTTCTTTATTTTGCGTCGTGATCCGTGTTAGTTAATAAAGGCCTATTGGCCCGACCCACTTGTTTAGGCCCGTTTAGCTTTAGGGTTAGTTTTGGGGTTATGTTTTTTTGTTTTCTATATATTGTTAAATGATTCAGTTGAATCTGATAATACAATTTTTAGTATTCCCTCTTTGATTTCTACATGGTATCAAGAGCTAGGTTAGGATGAAGAAAAAAAATCTCGAATGAAATAAGATCGATCTATTAGCGCCTGTTTGCCGCGTTAGTTTATGTTGGTACATAGTTGTTGTTACATCTTGTCGGCTAGTCACCGTTCGCTGAATTAGTCTATCACGATTCACATAGGAAGCTATTGGATAGTATGTTTTTTATTGAATAATAATAAAAAAACTACTTGATAGGTTAGATTAGATAAGCGGTTCAGTTGAAATTAAAGTGAAATTAGATGTTTCACTTAAATTACGTATTTAATTGTTTGTTTGGTTCGATTGGTGGTAAGTTTGGTTAAAATGCGCGGGTTTGAATTTGTTTTTTTCTATAATATATACAAAGTTCGAGTTCAGTCGTGTTTATGGTTATTCTCCCGTTCGTCGTGGTATTTGGTATTTGCACCGTGTTGTATTGGATTGGTATTGGTATTGGTATCGGTATTGAATGGGTTCGGTTGTTTGGCTATGTTGGTTACATCTGGCTCTGCATCCATCTGGTTTTGCCTCGTTTTGCATCGGATATTATTTGGCTGGTTCTGTCTGCTGTGTGTCTATTGTTCGCTGTTTGTCTTATTCTGCTGCTCTGTCTGTTGTCTGTCTGAATCTGTCTGTTGGTGTCTATCTGATATGCTCTCGTTCATCTATGTATTTATGTGATTCTGTGCTATGCACTTGTCTGATCTGCTCTCGTTCATCTCCGTATTTATATGATTCTATGCTTTGCACCTGCCTGATCTGCTCTTCGTCTCCCTCTGTTCGCACCTCTCTGCTACTCTTCGTCTACCTCTGTTCGGACCTCTCTGCTGCTGTCTGCATTTGTTCGTCTAATTTTGTAGTTTTCTTGTCAAACTCTCATTGTGAGTTTGAGAGGGGATGTTAGTTAATAAAGGCCTATTGGCCCGACCCACTTATTTAGGCCCATTTAGCTTTAGGGTTAGTTTTGGGGTTATGTTTATTTGTTTTCTATATATTGTCTACATATTGTAAATGGTTAAGTTGAATATGATAATACAATTTTCAGTATTCCCTTTTTGATTTCTATAATCCGCCTTTTAGATTTATGGGTGAGTTATAGGACGTCTTCCGTCCTATACGTCATCATACGTTAGATAAAGTATCAAAACAAATTTCTTTTTAGTAAGAAATATAGTTAGAGTTGCAAAGCTTACATGAAATAAAAATAAGTATCAACACGCAACGACATTTGTTTTTATTAAAGAACTAGGTAGTATTTTAAGCCGTGCTTAGCACGGCCCTATGAACTTGTATAGTAACGTAAAATAAAGTTTTTTTTTGTGCAAATCCTTTTTAAAAAGTGTTTGTTTCGTGCAAAAACCTCTAGAAACCATCAATATCAGTTATAAATGTTATATTTGTATTGGTGAGAAAGAATACAAAACCATTCCTATAACTTGAAATATATCAATGAATAAATCTATAGGAGAGTAAGCTTTTGTTTCCAATGGTAAAAATCTATTGGTAAAGGTTATTGAATTAGTAAAAGCCTTTTGAAAAATCTACGCTGGGGATGCTCTTGCTATTTCTTCTACATAGTCGACTCCCTAATTTTTGTGTCTTTTTCTTCGCAATATCCATAGGAAAACTTGAGTAAAATAAGATTTTAAAATTTATATGATGTCCTTGAAGGACATACTCTGACAAACAAGATCTTGTTGTATCTTAGCTCCATTCCCCTTAACTGAGAATGCAATTTGTTGTTGACGACTTAAAAAAAAGTCTTGCATCCCCGTTACCTACTGCTTGGCTTTATATTTTCTTCACCCACTCTCATATCTATCACATCATCTTTCTCACACTTTATAGCTTAAAGTTCTTTTATATTAATAAATGTTTTAAAAAATAAAGTCATGTGAGGATCTGGCAATTTTGTGAAACCCCAATTCGTATAACACCTTTGCAACATAGGTGCCGGTTCTAGAGCATCATATAATGCAACTTTTATAACACCAACAAATCCAATAATAATGAATCAACATTAAAGGAGTTTTTTTAACACACACAAAACCCTAGCGATTTCCGGCCGCCACTACAACAAAAATTCTGATCTTGTCTTTTACATTCATTCTTCTTATAATCTTTTATAGATTGTTTGATTAGTGGATGTAAAGGATCTGATTGTATCTTTGTTGTGTGGCGTCCCGTTGTTCTCATTATTGCAAATCTTCTGAAATCGTTCTTCTTGTGGGTGCGGAGTCGAAACCCTACAACCCTTCTCGTTGATCATCTAAATTTAATCGTTTATGATGTGTATCCTTTTAACATTTTCTCGTTATTGGTTGCTGTTCATAATGATTTTATTTATGATCTTATTTTTAGGGTTTCGACCTTATTTTTGTTCGTTTCTTGATGGTGGTTCCTGGTTGTGCATCGATGATGCTGTTCATCACTAATTTAGGGTTTTGAGTTGTTGTGTTTAACGTATAACCTTTGTACGCTCCACTTCAATCCATTCCCTTTTAGGGTTTGTGATTTCTTTCGAAGGTTTAGGGTTTCTGGTCTTCCCAGGTGAGATTGGGATTGATTATATAAGCGTATGGTACTATTTGTTTGATCCTAGGTCTTTTATTTGAATTGGAAGTGAGGAGTTGGATCCTCTTATTGTTTAATCATAGGTCAAATTTCTTTTCGTCCTATGATCTGATCGATGAGCATTATAGCTATATCATCCATGTTGTGTTCGATCTGTTACAAGTGTTTTGACGGCAGGGGTCGTAACCCTAATGTTTTTAGTATGTATATCATGAGTATTGGGCTGCAAGTGACCTGGTTAACTAATTTCTTGGATCGATCTTTGATCAATCAAGACTTAGGGATTTGTTCGTGTATTATTTTTCTAGGGTTTACTGTGCGCTGTGGTTTTGTTGTGATCCATGCATGTGGGATCTGGAAGTTACTCGTTTGCATCTTTAATGGTTGAATTGAAGTGTTATACATACAAGTTAAGGATGATCTTAGTACATGCTACTATTATGGGATTGAAGGTTGCATATGCTTTTGGGAAGTTCGATGGGTGCGGATTATGTCTCCCATTGAGGCGAGTTAAATTAGGAAGACTATGCTAGTAACGTGTTATGTTCTTTGGAGTTTTCCTAGTTTATGTTTGTGTGAAGACGATTGTTCTTCATTGGTAGTTCATAAGATTGGCATGTCACTCTTATGTAGGATTTTGGTTTGTTGCACTTGATGTGCATGATTGTTGCCCATGTAACGGGCTTTGATGTAGGACTTCACCTACATCCATTGTACTTGAATGCTTTTTTGGTGTAATATAATTTACCGGGGAAACCCTTTACCCAAAAAAAACATTAAAGGAGTTTATGTTTAAACTATGAACATCAGAAGTTCATAAAGCAATTAATAGATCAGTAAATTGACCTAAAAGATTATGGTTCTTTTACCTGATACATATATGAAAAGAAATACTACAAAAATATAAAACTGACTTGATATCATCCAATTTATCAATACATAATTCCATTAATAACTAAAAGTAACCATATGTTGGCAAGTTGAAATATCCAAACCACATGTATAATGTTTTTGCTATCCATCACTTCATTTACTCTTTCAAAATACCTATATCAAGTAAGGCAGATAAGTAGTCAAAAATATATATACAGATTGATTTGTGTGCTTAAACTAATTGATAAGTGAACAATAAACACTTTACAAGTTTAAAAGAATGAAATGGTCAGGATTTTGATAGAAATATGCCATCATAAAAAGTTGACACATAAAAATCAAAATCTCAAAAATCAAGAAACATCATCTCCACAAAGGAAAATATTTAAGGTAATTAGAAACCAAAATTAATATTTACATAATTTTCAAACAACCCACGTATACCGCACATCACACCATATCTTTTCTCGTTGAGTTAACCTGCAACACGAAAAATCAAGTAATAAAGACACACACATATTACTCTTTTTTTCTAGTATTGTTAAAAAAAACTTATAGAATGATTAGATTTTACCTTTGCTTTATCGGCTTGTTTCTTCTAATCCCATCAGCACCTTACCATAGCTGACCAGATTTAAACCAAATGGAAACCAAAATCAAATATTTGCAAAAAAAACATATATAAACAAATCTCAAAGTAAAAATAGACCCAGGAGTAACTTACAGATTTCATGAGATGCCGTCGGAGAAAAAAATTGTCAGAGTGACAGGTTAAGGTGCTGGAAACATGATTAAAGTCAAGCATAATCGTCTTTCGACCACCAGAAAATTTTTGTTGGCCGTATTTATAGAGAGAAAAAGAAAAGAAGTAGGTGAAAATAATTGTTTGATTTGAATGAATAATGCAAGAGAGATGAGATGAAAACTTTGAAAAGCCTAACATTGTCAAACTATTCATGTTGATGTGTCTTTCTCTAGAGGCCTGACGTGTCTTTTTCTAGAGGCCTAACAGTAATAAGGAAGCTTTTTGCTTATAAGGTATGTGTTTAATTACACATTACCTTTTAACCTTTAAAAACGAAGCTTAAAATGACAAAAACAACAAAAAACTGTCCAAAGATATTTTGTTTTCATATTGGTGTTGTTGTGCAGGAAAACGGATATTCACAAAACGAAAACAAAGGCCAAAAACGACAAAACTGGGCACAGAATGGAATAGTGTGAAAAGACAAAGCCAAATCGAAGCCAAAAGTCAAAACCAGAGTCCAAAAGTCAACAGGAAAAGTCAAAAAGTCAAAGTCAAAGTCAACCCCGACAAATCCAAAGTCAAAAAGTGAAGAAAAATAAGTTTAGGGACCATTTCTGCCAAGTCCCTAAACTTATTCAATGAAGGTTATAAAGAAAAAACTTGTGAGGGATCAAAACTGCCAAATGCCCAAAGTATTAACCACAAGGGCCATTTCTGCCAAGGCTCCAAAGCTATAACTCACAAGGACCTTGGGTGCAACAACCAATATAACCCTTGGGGGGTTAATTTGCCAAGTCCCCAAACTTGTATAACACCAAGGACGAAAATTGCAACATCCCTTATAACCTTGAGGGACCAAAAGTGGCAAATCCCAATCCCACACCCTGTCACCTCTAACCATTTTATAACCCTTTTCCCGCCCTTTTCAAACCCCAACCAACTCACGGGTTAACACCCCCCTCTTTTACCCTGCAACCCTTCAACACCATGGTTAAACATCACCCCCCTCCTCCACTAAACTTTCCCAGCTACAAAAATGCCAACTTGGCAATCCCCTATTGTCCAAGAACCATTTACCGATGTATGAATTGACTTGGGATTATAATTAAGGGCTGGGATTTGTCTTGGATTACACTCACACAACAAACACACCCCCAATTCTGTGTCTACAAGGAAACACAACAAGAAGAAGAGAGGAAAAAGACAAAAGATTGAAGACCTAGCTCGTTTTTGTATAAATAGGCCCACCTTTGTATTTTAAGCCGTTAAAAGGCATCATCTAATTTTCAGTCTTTTGAATGTATTTTTAACTTAAATTGAATTCAACTTTAAGTATGTTAAAATGTCTTTTAACTTCATTAATTAAATTCCAATTTTCGAGTTTTAATGAAAAATCGTTTTAAGCTCTAATACTCTCAATAAGCTCTCATTCAGTTAAAATAAGCTTCTATAAGCTCTTATAGAAGTTTGGTTAAGCTTATAGAACTTAAACTCTTCATAGTTTATAGTTTTATAAGTTTTTGTTTGAAAAAATCAAGAATAAGCCATTTGGAAGATAAGCTAAAGTTAGAAGTAGCTTATTGGCTTATTCATTGGCTTATTTATAAGCCAGAGCTTGTAGGTGAAAGCCCCTTGAGGCTCAAAAAGTCCCTGTTAAAAAGCATGGACAAAGGTCATTTACAAATTTTCCCTTGTAAAGCCTTAATTTTTAGATTTTTATAGCTATTTATAGTTTTAGCTGATTAGAATGCATATTACTCTTATTATTGTTCATTTATGTTGTTTAGTGCTTATTTGTCAATTCCCTTTAAGAATTGTGAGTTAAAAACAAAATCCTTTTAAAAGGGTAAAAATCCCTTTTAAAGAAATATAAAGTGGTGTGATTTGGTTAACATGAAAACGTGCTCAAAACAAGGTTGGTATGGTTTGGGTCATAAGTTATTTTTAGCATAAGTATTGGAGCATATTTAAGTAGTTGTTTTGCTAAAGTTTTTTAAGTCAATAACCTGTTTTTCAAGTTTCACTATAAGTGATCTTGAAAATTGTTGGTTTTAAAAAAAGGATAACAAGGCTTATTTATGATAAGGCCATTGTAAACTTGAGTTTTAGTTTAAAAAGAGTGTCATTTGAGTGTAAAAACAAGCTGCCAAAAGAATTTTAAGTCATTTGACTTGTTGAGTCAAAAATGCCAAAAAGTTAAGTGTCAATTTTTTTAAGCAAAAAGCCCATTTTCATTCTCAAAAATCAGCATGTTTTCTTTGTGTTTAGGGGCTTAAAATTTGAGCATAAGCTCACTTTAAGCCATTCTAAATCTGTTTTAACTTTTCTTTTTTATTTTAAGCTTATTTGACAGCTTAAAATAAGCTGTCAAATTAAGCCCTTGTTTTAGCTTAATTCTCCCCTGGTGCTAGGGGCCCATTTTCAAGCCTTCTTATTTAGCTTATTAGTTAATCTCAGCCTTAGTTATTGGCTTTTCTAAAAAGCCAATAAGCTCTTTGTTAAGCTCCCTTAGTTTCAGGCCTTAAAAAGCCATTCTTGTTGCTTATTTGTAAGCCAAAAGTGTGACATTAAGCCAAACCCAATTCCAACAGTACTAACTCTTTAGTTAGTACTGTTGTGGGTATTAAGCTACTCTTGGGCTTATTGAGCTTATCCCATGTGCTTATTTGTGTTACTAGTAGCTTATTAGGTTAATGTGTTAAAGTGTGTGTGCTTATTTGCCCATCTTCTTGCTTATTTAGTGTTCACAGTTAAGCCATTTTAAGCTTTTAAGCCTAGTTTAGTTTCTGTCAATATAAGCCCTTTTTAAGCTTATTTAGTTTATACATTTTAATACTTAGTGCTTATTTAGGTTAGTTTAGGAACCCCCTTAAGCTTATTTTCTTTAACTTTAGCTTATTAGTGTAAAAACCCAAAAAGACTTAGCCAATTTAAGCTGTTAAGCTTGTTTAAGCTTCTGTCCGTTTTTAAAAGCTCATTTTCAGCTTATTCTTAGCTTTTTACAAAAAGTTGTAGTTTTGAAAATTGTTAAGCTCATCAAGCTTAACAACTTTGGTTCACAAAGTTTTTCATAAAAAAAAGGGAAGACAAGGGGTGACCCGGGTGAGCAAGACTCGAACCCGGGCCTCTACCCTCGATACATCCCTTTTATAAACACCACTCTTACCGCTGCGCCCTTGGGACTTTTACGTTAGAGTCCCAAGGGCCTTAGTACTTAAACCCGTTTTCCACCTTAAAGCTATAAGCTGTTTACAGCTTATTTTCGGGCTTATTTATAAGCAAATTTTTGGTTTCTTATTTTTCGTAGGTTAGTTATAGTGTCAAGTAATTTTAGTAAATTTTTCAGAATTTTTAAAAGTATTTTAGTATTTTTTATCATTTAATTTAGTTAAAAGTTTAAAAAATTCATAAAAAAATACAAAAATTATCAAAAAAATATTTTTCTTCTTTAGAAAATTTTCTTTAGTCATATAGTTTGTAGGAAAAATATAAAAACTTTTGTAAGGTTAATTTTTCATCTTTTTGATTTTTAAAGAACGGGGCCTCGGTGCGGTTTTTTGTCTTGACACGTTTTTGGGTCAAACGACCTCCTTTATCAGTCTAGTCTTTTTCAATCTTCGTTATAAGTTCCCTTAGAAGTAGTTGAGAAGTGAAATTTCTTCGTGGGGTTAATTTTGAAGATTTTAGCTTTTGCCCCTTTGTTCGGGATCGAAAGCCTCGTTTTCTAGCTTAATTTTCATAATGTTTAGGTTTTTCTTAAACGTTTTTGTTTGTTATTGTTTAATTTAACTTTCCACACTCTCAAATCATTTTTCTCATTCAAACTCCAATCTTCCGACTGTATCGATTCTCCAGTCCAGCCTCGTTGGGGATAAACGACCCGGGAACATTCTATACTACTTCTTGGTTTATTTGATTCTGTTTCTAGACTATTCTTACTATATATATTTTATATTTTATTATATATTATATATATTTTAAGGTGTAGTTTGGCAGCAATCAGCAGGGATGTCCCATATGTGGTAATGCTTGATCTGATGCCCGTTTACCTTGAAGTTGGGACTGTTGGGTTGGGATAACTCAACGGTGCCATAAGGAAACACTTCAGTAATTGTAAACGGGCCGGACCAACGAGATTTCAATTTGCCCGAGAAAATCTTCAATCTAGAATTAAAAAGAAGAACACGATCACCGACATGGAATTCTTAGTTTTTGATTTTTGAATCGTGAATCTTCTTTTTCTTTTCCTTATAGATAAAAGAATTCTCATAGGCTTGATCCCGAAGTTCATTTAATTCATTTAATTGAACCTTTCGGTGATCACCCGTAGTCTTAAGATCAAAATTAGTCCACTTTAAGGCCCAGTATGCTTTGTGCTCGAGCTCAATGGGTAGATGACAAGCTTTACCGTACACAAGCTTATATGGAGTACAACCAATAGGAGTCTTAAAAGTAGTACAAAAAGCCCATAAAGCGTCATCTAACTTATCAGCCCATTTAGCATGATGCTCACCCACTGTCCTCTCTAAAATCCTTTTCAAACCACGATTAGATACCTCAATTTGGCCACTAGTTTGAGGATGATATGAGGTAGAAAGCTTATGTTTAACACCATATTTTTCAAGCATCTTAGTAAATTAATCATTACAAAAATGAGTACCTCGATCACTAATAATGGCCCGTGGGGTTCCAAATCTGGAAAATAATTGTTTCAAAAATTTCACAACTACTCGGGCGTAATTTATGGGTAAGGCTTTGGCTTCAACCCATTTGGAAACATAATCGATAGCCACGAGTATATACTTGTTCCCTCGTAAAGACGGGAACGACCCCATAAATTCGATTCCCCATACGTTAAAGATCTCAAAAATCTTGATAAGATTCTGGGGCATTTCGCCCCTTTGTGAGATTTTCCTTGACGTTGACATGCATCACAGTGTTTGACCATGTCATGGGCATCAAGATATATAGTGGGCCAAAAGAAACCATAATCAAAAACTTTCTTGGCGGTGTAGTTGGGGCCATGATGTCTACCGGTGGGACCATGGTGACAAGCTTCTAGAATATCCATAGCTTCCTTCCCATCCACACATCGCCTAATTATTTGATCAACACATATTCTAAACAAATAGGGGTCATCCCTGTTAATACAAATATTCACGCAAAAACGATATATATATTTAATGATTTTCATGTTTTGATAATAACAAATATAATGTCATACTACGTAAAAGTTTACGTAAACAAGTTATTTAGTTGAAAGTTTACTTGACGATGAAAAATCACATAAGGTATGAATATGTAATTATTAAACATAGTTAATGATCAAAGAAAAATATTATCATTTGCATAAACCTTTTCTAATCAAATGATTTAAGTTAACACATGATTAATTATTAGCTAGTTATATTAATCATGTAGGACAAAATAAGATTAACCATAAGTGGAAACAATCTTTCCAAATCTTCCCAAATCTAGAAAAGTTTCCTATTGGTGAGATTGAAATATATGTTCAAGAAGAATATAATAAACTAGTTAAATTAATACAAAAACAATATTTTGTATAGATTTGGGGTTAATCACAAAATGACAAATGTTATCCTAGCTCCACCCACAGATCCACCTAATACAAGGGACGGATCCAGCTTATGATGGATCCGTGAGTCGCATAGACTAGCTGTCTCGGACAGATTTGAATTTCAAAGGCTTGCCTATAAATAGCAACCTTAAGCTTTCATTTTAAACAACTCTTGAAAAATATTTTTCACATACATCTTTTATCTCTTATATTCTTTGATCATTATACTTGTTACATAATCCATTACAAGTGATCAACTCATTACACTCTTTAGTGAAGAACAATTAACGGAAGACGTCAGCTTCAAGTTTTTAATAGTTTAGTCTGTGTCATCACTTTTGTTGATAATTCTTCAACTTGTAAATCTTGTGTTGGTTGTTGTGTATAGTCATTTGTATGATAAGGTTTAGGATTAAGGCCACAAAATCTTTAGTGTGTTAAAATAGGTTCGATCTCAAAGTAGAAACACGTGTATTAGCTTAGTACCAGAATAGTGTAAGCGACCGTTACGGATTTTCTTCGCGAAAGGGAGCTTGTATGGACACAGTGAAGATAACTCTCAAGTGGGGGGTAGATTGGGGAGTGGAGTAGGGCGAAGAGGAGCTTCGTAGCTGAACCACTATAAATCATTGTGTCATCGGTTTGATCTTTTTATCTTTACTTATTCATATATTAGTAGATTACTTATTTACTTATTGCATTAGCTATCATATACACTATGTATCTCTTTTGATTCACACAGAATCACAAATCTAAGATTATTTTAAAACTGAAAAACTGATCAACCCTTCTAGTTTCCACATTGGTATCAGGAGCCAATGTCACCTAAGATCCTTTAACGTAATTGTGAACATTAAAGCTTGAATCGCTCTATGAGTTCGGATAAATATCTAGAAGGGGAATCTATGCAAAGCCACCTCGTTTTGAAGTGATCATTTAATAAATTGGAAAATAGATTTTGAAACTTATGTTAACAGCAAAATATATAGATCTATGGCATATTATCATGAATGGGTGATTAGTTACCCAAATTAATTCGAAGTTGTTCCTTTTGAAGAACAATCTGACAATCTTAAAAAAAGAAACATGCTAAAATAAAGAAGCTAAATATGGTTCTTTATAATGCGTTTACCTAAAAAGGAAAACAATGAATTTTTATGTGTAAAACGTGATAAAGATATTTTGGCAATCGTTGTTAATGCACACATCAAGGTTAATAAGCCCATGTAAAGGATAATAAAATGATCATCTTGTTCAAAAATATAAACAATTTACTATCCTGAAGAAGATCACTGATAAAGATTTTGCTAGATTTAACGACTATCTTACTGATCCTAAAGCTCTGAGAAGAAAAGTTTCTCTAGCAAGAACAATTTAGGAAGTTTCTTATGCTCTACATCCTAAATGGAGAGCAAAGGTCCACGAATTGAAGAATCAAAAGATTTGTCACACTAGTCTTGACGAGCTTATCGTAATCTAAAAGTAAATGCGTAATGTCATGGAAAAAGACTCGAAACTATAAAGGCAAAAAGTGAAAGGGATTAATTCCATTCCTAGAAAGCTAATAAAGAGTCCTAGTGATGATGACATTTTTACTTCGACAACCAGAAGTGATTGACCGAAGAATATGCTATGGCCGTAAGGAACTTTAAAAAGTTCTTTAGAAGAAAGGGTAAATTTGTTAGGCAACCAAGAGAAGAACAAAGTCATTCCGACAAAGGGATGAGAGGAAAGGGAAGAGTGACTGAAAATGCTTTCATCTCATTGGCGATTGTCCAAAACCATCTTGCAACAAAGATCAAAAGTCCTTCATTAGAGGTTCTTAGAGTGATAACGAAAATAACGCGAAGACAAAACTAACGATGAAACTTTTCTCATGGCTCAATCGTCAAATGAGGTAACACTTAACTCTTCTTACTACAGTGATAACGTATCTTCTCTTGATAATGATACTATGCAAATAAAATATGATAGCTTATGTAAAATTAGCCTAAAAATCATTAACAAGAATAAAACTTTGAAAACTAAAAAAGATCTTTTAGAAAAGTAAGTTTTAGAATTGAATGAGTAAATTAAGAAGCTTGAAAGAAGTAAAGAAATTGATATCGCGTGCAAGTTATGTCAAGAACTCAAATGGGAAAATGCTAGACTTAAGGAAACTCAAGCTAAGTTTGTAAAATTTGATAAAAGCGCTAATTCACTAAGAGAAATGTTAGATAATCAAATTTTATCTAGTTGTAAAGTAGGTCTAGGATTTGATAGTAATAAAGCGTCAACTAGAGGAACCAAACCTATAAACTTTGTTGGATCGTCCGCTGAAAAAGCAACGGACGGATCAACCATAAAGGTGCATAAATCCACCTTGCCTGGATCCGTGAGTCGCACCAATGGTGAAACATTGACATAACATGTTTTTAGTCCACCCATGTCTTCGAGATCGGATTTTGTCATTACAAGGAAGAAACTAATAGATAATAGAATTGATGAGTCAAAGAAACCGTCTTTATAACCATCACTCAAAAGCGATATAGGTTATGTCAAAACCGAGTCTAGATCGAAAACACCTTCGCCTAGGAGAAATATCTCTTCTGAACCAAGACACAACACACCTCAACCTAGAAGAAACTCTAGAGAACCAATTCATCAAAACTTCTATCATATGAATTGGAACAACCAACAAAGTCAAGGCTTTGTACATATGGGAAATTGTATCCCATTTCAATATCCCAATCAATTGCAACAAATGCAAGGGATGTACAACACTAACATTTTCGGACCCATGAGATATTGGGGACCAAACGCTTGAATTTGTTTTTGTTGAAATAGGTATGCTTGAGAACATGCTTGGAACCAGATGAGTAGATCAAAGATAGTGGTTGCTCCAAACATATGACCGGTAACAAGAGTTTATTCTCTACCTACAAAGCATACGACGGAGGTAATGTTGTTTTTGGAAGTAACTTAAAAGGAAAGATCATAGGCAAAGGTACGATCTCTAATGACTCTCTTACTATATCTAATGTAGAACACGTAGATAACTTAGCATTTAACTTACTTAGTGTTGGTCAAATTTGTGACAATAAGTGTCAAGTCTTATTCACGGAAAAAGGTAGTGAAATAATTAAAGATGGTAAGAACATAGGAAACGGGATTAGAAAAAATGGTTTATACGTAATGAAATTAGGAAATAAGTCTCAAGACAATTTATGTCTCGCCACGATAGTGGATAATTCTACCTTATGGCATAGAATACTTGGTCATGCAAATATGCGTTTAATTCAATCGTTGTCATCTAAAGAATTAGTTAGAAACTTACATAAGCTAAAATATGATAAACATTTTTTTGATGCTTGCAAAATTAGGAGGCAAGCTCATGCAACTCATAAAGCTAAAAATATGGTTTCCACTAAAAGATGTTTAGAATTATTACATATGGACTTATTTGGTCCATCGACAATTAAAAGCTATAGAGGTAATCTATACACCTGAGTTGTAGTAGATGATTATTCTAGGTATACATGAGTTAGATTTCTAAAGACTAAAAATGAAGCTTTTAAGAAATTTGAAAAATTAAGTAGGAAAATTCAAAACCAACTAGGTAGTTCTATAATAGCTATTAGAATGGATCATGGTCGGGAATTTGATAATGAAGTACAATTCGGAGCTTATTGTGATGCATAAGGCATTACTCACAACTTCTCGGCTCCACGTACTCCACAATCAAATGGGGTAGCAGAAAGAAAGAATAGAACCTTACAAGAGATGTCTAGGACTATTGGTATGTGCTTAAATACACATACCTTTTACCTTTAAAAACAAGCTAAAATAACCAAAAACGGACTTTGAATTATTTAGAGGTAGAAATAACTTCTTTAGAATTATTATTGTATTGGAGAAGCAAGTGCTTCATTTTTAATACTAAAGACTATCTAACCAAGTTTGACCCAAAGTCATACGAATGTATTTTTCTAGGATATTCTCAAAATAGTAAAGCTTATATAGTGTTAAATAAACATACAATGAAACTCAAAGAATCACTCAACGTGAAATTCGATAAAAGTCCTCCTCCTACCAAATTATCACCATTGGTTGATGATGATGTTGGTGAAGAAGAAGCCATTAGAAAGAATACCAAAGTAGTAAATAATAATAATGAAGAAGATGGGTCGATAGAAGTTGACAAAATCGTTAACATTAAGGAGTCCAAGAATCATCCACTAGATCAAGTCATAAGAAATATTAATCAAAGAACCTTAAGGTCTCAAGCCCAAAATCATAGTAATTATTTTGTTTTATATCTACCATAGAACCCAAAGATGTCAATGAGGCATTAAAAGATGAAAGTTGGGTTGTAGCTATGCAAGAAGAACTAAATCAATTTGTAGCTAATGATGTTTGGGAATTAGTCCCTCTACCCATGAGTTAATCCGTCATAGGAACAAAATGGGTCTTTAGAAATAAATTAGATGAAAATGGTATAGTATCTAAAAATACGGCTAGATTAGTGGCACAAGGATATAATCAACAAAAAGATATAGATTATGATGAAACATACGCTCCGGTAGCTAGGTTAGAGTCAATTAGAATACTTCTTGCTATTGCTTGGGCAAATGATTATAAATTATATCAAATGGATGTAAAAAGTGATTTTCTAAATGGTTTTATAAACAAAAAGGTTTACGTTGCTCAACCTCCAGGATTTATTGATTTTGCAAAACCAAACTATGCTTGTAAACTTAAAAAGGCTTTGTATGGTCTTAAGCAAGCTCCTAAGGCTTGGTATGATAGACTAAAACCATTTTTGATAAAACACGAGTACTCAATGGGAATGGTCGATAATACACTTTTTACTAAGAAATCAAAATCGCATCTTATCATTGTTCAAATATATGTAGACGACATTATATTTGGATCCACGAGTCAAAGCTTATGTGATGATTTTGGAAAAATCATGCATGATGATTTTGTGATGAGTATGATGGGGGAGTTGAACTTCTTCTTGGGTCTTCAAATAAAATAAATGGAAGACAAAATATTTTTCAATCAATCCAAGTACATCAAGGAGATGTTAAAGAAGTTTGGGTTGGAAGATTCCAAACCAACCAAGACGCCGATGTCAACGGAAATCAAGCTCACCAAGGATGAGGAAGCCGACTCCGAGGATAGCTCTAAATATCAAGGTATGATTGGTAGTTTACTTTATTTAACCGCAAGTAGGCCTGATATTATGTTTAGTGTTTGCTTATGTGCTCGTTTCTAAGAAAATCCTAAGACTACCCATTTAGAAGTCGTTAAGCGTATATTTAGGTGTGTTAGAGAAACTACACACTTAGGATTATGGTATCTGGAAGGAACCAAAATAAAAACTATAGTTTATGCCGACTCCGACCACGCGGCCGATTACGTTGATCGTAAAAGCACTAGCGACGTTTGTACGTTCATGGGATGTTGTTTGACATCTTGGTTCGCTAAGAAAAAAACGGCCCTTGCTATCTCCACGACTGAAGCCGAATGCGTCTCCGCCGGGAAGGCATGTCAACAAGCACTATGGATGAAACAAGCTCTCATCGACTACGATATACACCTCGATGACGTTCCAATTATGTGCAACAATAAAGGCGCCATCGACTTAACTAAAAACCCTGTACAACACTCTAGAACTAAACATATAGAAATCCGTCACCACTTTCTTTACGATAACGTCCAAAAGGGCAACATTTCTATCGAGAAAGTTGCATCCGAAGATAATATAGCCGATATATTTACTAAACCTTTAAAACATGAAGTATTTAATTATTTAAAATTAGGATTAGGAATGATGGAACTTATCATGGATAGTGATTCTCCATCATCTAAAAAATAATCGTAAACTGAAATCTAATGAAATAATTAATCATTATTCAAAAGATGTTAATTCTCGTTACAAGTTCCAATTACAAAACCTCTGATCATGAACATAATTGAGATTAGAATTTTACTAGATAAAAAAAATATCAATGAAATGACCATAGATATTTTCAAAATCTACATGTATGGTCAATACATGAAATTACGAAATCAATTGAAAAAGACAAAAAGAACAATCATCGAATTGCAACTCACACTTGTGTTGATGATGTTTTGTTGAGTCTAAATGTTCATAAATGATTGTTGTTATCCCACGAGTTTAATCTATACACAGAGAGAGAGAGATGGTGGATCTTTTACACATGTGAAAGCACACACACAAATGTAACCAACACCCTCTCCATGTGTGGAGAGGGTCCTTTTATACCCTTAGCCTTCTAGTTGGCACATGGGCTTTCTAAATGGGCCGGACTTCGCTTAACTTGGGCTTTGAACCCGAAACACGAACAACATTAGGTTACAAACCAAGCCCGTTAATACCCGACTAGCCTATTACATTACAAGACCTAGTTTGAGTTAATAAGACCGATAACATTCTTGTTTGAGTTAATATAATTAAGGCTAACAATCTCCCCTAATGTTGAGGACTTCTTAGATCTCCCTAACGTTGACGTTCTTGATGGAGGTTATCTTGATTTGACTTTATCTTCCCTAATGTTGAAGATATGACGTTTGAGCTTCGCCTTCTTTGGTCTTGTCTTGGTCTTTTCTTATTTGTAATGGCTTTATACATTCATGCTTTGTGATCTTGATCTTGAGGCTTCGTCTTTTGACTCTGAGTTCTTAAGATCTTAATCTTGCATCATATCCTTGACATGAATCATTTTGATTTGACTTTCTTGATCATCTTATGCTCTGGACCAACATGCTCATACTTGTTACATTCTTGTTTGAATTATATATGGTCATACGACTAACAATCTTCCCTAATAGATGATTCTTTATTTGACTTTAAGGATCTTTGATGGTGAGGAAGTTTAGTATCAGTAATCTTGATGCTGAATGATTGACTTTGAAAGCTTGAGTATGAGCATGTGGTTTATGAATCTGAATTCACTAGAATGAGGCTAAAACACCATCGTCTAATCCTGAAATAAGACAGTTAGCAATAAAAGACGAATTTTGCTTTGTCATTCATCTTGAGTTCGATCGCATTAACCTCTGGTTCCGTGAGGACCGACCTGTGATCAGGTAGGTTCAATTTGGAAGAACCTTCTTGACAGGATTTTCAGATTAAAGCGTGGGATCTTTTAACACATATGTATTAGATTCACCATGCTTGCATGTTCTTATTACCGGAACGTCTCAAAGCAGACAGCACGGTAAGAGTGAATCAGATAGTTACTATCTTTCTGATTAAGTCGTCAATTCATATACTGGACCAACTTTATATCTAGTTGTTAGACGTTCGATTCATATAGAATCTTGTAAGTTACCTACCAAGAGCTCGTTTGATGTTGGCTCAAGCAGAATTTCCATCTTTACTGTGAATACTTAAGTATCACTCGGATGTTCTGGCAAGATCTCAAGGATAATGCGTAGGACTCTTTGTTACAACTTGTGAACTTTATGGTGTTCAACAGTGTATTTTGACATTGTGTCCTAATGAGATTAATTCGCTGATGATTCTCTTCTGGCTTTAGGCTCGATTTCGTGCACTTTTGGTTTAGTAATCGAGGGTGGAGCTCAACTGCCCCCTATTCAATATCAAACATTCGAGTGAAGATGTCAATAGATAAACGTGTGTATCTCCATGGAAAAATGAGACAAGTTTCTTTTGAGAGAAACTCGAAGGTTGGAAGGGTGTGCATTGCATCACTGGGTCCGTGACTTCTTAATCTTCATTATCAACAATTTTCTTTGTGATTTTGAATAGAATTATGCATTGACCGTTTTTTGCCTAAGTTATGTGGAGGGTTGCTTGGTTTTACCCTTTATTCTACATTTTCTTTTTCATTCTTCACCCCTTCATTGCTCAAAAGACGTCATTCACATAACACCTTGTTGGATGTTCTAGTGTTAGCTCAATTTTAAGTGGCATTTTTTCCCTTGTTCCATTTTACAAATCATGCCTAATGACTGCTTATTCTATCTTATGGGTGTCCTTGGTGGATCCCTTCGGTTCTGGTTGGATCATAGGAATTATACCTAACCTTAACCACCTTATGACTTCATCGACGTCGTGAATTAATTAGTTAAGGGTATAGAGATCAAACCATAAAACCTTTGATGCATACATTTTGAAATAATCCCCCTACACATGTGCTCTAAGATTCAAAATTGTTTTGCACATGAAGGAAAGAGTTGCACTTAGAGTCTTAAAGATCACATTCTTCTATATCATATTTTAATCACATTTCTCTCTCGCTCGCGCGATCTCTGGTAATAAATAACCACAACCCACAGGTCCCAGGATCGGAAATCTGCCTGATACCACATGTTATCCCATAGTTAATCCAAACCCAACAATAAGCAATACCAAATAGTCTAAAGGTCGGAATAATAAGAAGAAAAATAGAAAGAGAATATAGATTAAGAGGAAAGAAGGGTCGGAGGTTACACAATGTTTTACCATACCTATGAATGAACAAACCATCTCCATGTGTGGAGAGGGTTTATTTTATCCCTTTGCCTTTGGATGACGTATGGGCATTACTACAATGGGCCAGGCTTGGCTTTCTTGGCTTTGATGACTGAAAACAACGGACAATATTATATTAGTTATCAGCCCGTTAATCCCGACTAGCCTATTACCTAACAAGACTAACATTGACTAATAAGACCGATAATATTCTTGTTTGACTTAAATAGAATTAAGGCTGACATAAGTCATCTTGCATCATTTCTGTCACGCTCAACGATGAGAAAACTTACGAGCAGGTATGCATTTCTTATCGTTACATAATGACGAATATACGCACTTTACTATGCAAAATAGCCTAGGAGCTTTATCGGATGACAGTTATAACTTATAAGTATAGTTACTAGCTTAGGCAATCACAACCCTGATTCAAAAACGGTATTTAATATCAGTTGAGCTCTATGAAAATAAATAAGGATGCATGTCTTCATTTCATCGAATGACCCAACAATACATTCTCTCGCGGCATGGTGAAAAACTGAAAATACAAAAAGACCCCAGCCATCACATCAACCTCACCTCGCACCATCCAATCGGTGAAATTGTTCCTCCAACTCTTACTCATACGCTCGCATAGCGCACCGCTAAACCAAACAGAAACAGAGTCCCACTATTTATCTCCCCGCGCCTCTCCCCCCCTTACTAGCTATCATATTGTATTAGGTTTTGTTGATATTAAAGTTAGTTTGTTTTGTGACTCCGATTATGGCTTAGGAATCTTCTATGGGTCGTTGCCGGCTTGGTTTCCCTACATTATTCGCCCTATAATTCGCGGCTACTTATTATTCGGACCCCGCATTGCGCGCGCGTACAATTACAACCCCCTACCATACTGCTTCTGCTTCATTGACTATTCGCTCTAATTCTCGAGTAATCAATCCACACAGAGGTATATATTGATGGCCCGTTATGTGTTTTTTAGATATTAACGGGGTCTCCCTTCATTCACACACCATCTCCACCCCGCTCGTCTATGAAGTCTATCACCCCATGAAAAGTACTCATATCCCGATAGTGCCTTACTATACATAAACATCTTAAATCATTTTATGCAAAGATTTATTATAATAGAGCTTTTTAGAAGGACTGATATTGAATAGTTATACAAACATGATATTCTGAATTTGTTAGTTGAATTAAGTATCATTCAGTATTTTGCATTTCATGTAGGGCTTATTTGTTGCTGGAACCGATACTATATGCACAGAAGTTCACTCCCATAATGTGAGGTTAATGTGTTTTTTTTTTGTGGTGTTTTGTAGGTCCCAACAAATGCATAGATTAGGCTAAGCAAGGGTTGTGGGTATATGATCATGAACTCGTTTGATGAAGCCAACGCTGTAAACCTGATATGCAATTGGTGGGATGACCTTTTCACAGCAGGCACATCAAAAAGAGGTGAAACGTCTAATGCATAAACAATTGTTCAGAAGTTTGTGTATAGTGTGTATAAGTAACTACAATAATACCATCATGATATATATATATAAATAGATCAGTCTCATGGAAGAGGGTTTCTCAGTCCAATCGCCAAGTGAGGTTGCGCTTTCGTTTGTTGCTCAGGTATGGTCATATATGCAGCTTAATTTAAGGTACGATGGATGATAGATGTAGTCATATATAGCTGAAGTTTAATTTAAGGTACGAGTATATAATGATAGTCACTACAACAAAAGCCCCTTTCCCCAGCGCGTTTTTCCCCAGCGACATATGTCGCTGGGGAAAAGTCGCTAAACGACAAAAATACTCCGACGTGGCATTTTTTCTCGTTGAATCTTTAGTCAAACGTTATTGAAACGTTTTCCCCAGCGACATGTCGCTGGGGAAGATTTTCATGAAATTTAATAAAAAAATTTAGCGAAAATCTAAGCGGGAAATTATCCCGCCAGTCTTTCCCCAGCGACTGTCGTGGGATATTTGTTCATTGTTTAGTGCGTAATTAGTCCATAATTGTTGTAGCGTTTGAATTGTACAACTTTCCCCAGCGATATGTCGCTGGGGGAAAACTTACAGGCTAATTTTTTAGGCTGGCCGAGTTTATAAGTTAACATATTTTTGGGTTATTTGGCTTAGTTTCCCAGCGACTTGTCGCTGGGGATGTTCGTTTGAATTTTAAAACAACTATGTTTTAGGCTATTTTCGGTCCAATATTCCACATACTAACTAAATTTACTTCAAAGTTAACTGAATTTTACTCCTAGCTACCACTATATGTAATCATAATACACGAAATGACCAAATCGATTAACGTTTATTATCCTTATCCATCTCTAATTGTCCCTCTAGTATCCTATTCCTGGCCTTAGTCTCATACATTGAACCTCTAATGTGGTACCCTAGCTCATTACATTGAACCTCTATGTGAACATTGCTTCATTACATTGAACCTTTAATGTGTAACCTAGCTCATACATTGAACCTCATAATATGTTAACCCTTACCTTATGTTATCGAATCATAACCGAAGTTCGAAACATGATCATAGGATCCAACTTCAATATTATCTCACGATGATGTTGTTCTTAAAAACAACCTTTTTGCACCCTCGTTAAATGTGGTTTGTCCTTAGGTTTAACGATTAGTAACAACACCGGTTTTTCATGGTCAGTTGCTACCGGAAAGATGTACGGACCACAGCGGGCGCGCGCTCACGCTGCTTCTCGGCACGCATTACGTCCCTTGCTTACATTGCATTTAATTATTTTCATCATTAAGCTAGCTCATACGTTGAACCTTAGCTTGTTGCAACCCTAACGCTCATACGTTGAACCTATAATGTTGAACCCTAACTCATACATTGAACCTACAATGTTGAACCGTAACTCGTACGGTGAACCTATTATGTTGAACCCTAACTCATACATTGAACCTATAATGTTAGGGTTCAACATTATAGGTTCAATGTATGAGTTAGGGTTCAACATTATAGGTTCAATGTATGAGTTAGGGTTCAACATTATAGGTTCAATGTATGAGTTAGGGTTCAACATTATAGGTTCAATGTATGAGTTAGGGTTCAACATTATAGGTTCAATGTATGAGTTGGATCATAGTGATCATGTTTCGACTTTTCGTGTATGATTCGTAACATTACCCTCAATTGGTAACCGCACTCTCGCCCTTTGTTGTCAAACATGACATAGACCGTCTCTTGGTGGGTCTAACCAAACCGGGCAAATAGCTTTCGATGGGCTAATAATCTTCAAATGCGCACGGTATTTTGGCTTCTGGAAGGAAGTTACGCGCACTCTCACCGCTCGCTCGCGCGTTTTAAGAAATGATGTTCACTAAAGAGAAATCCCGTTTTGAAACATCTAATGTATAACCGTAACATATCATAAGATGGCTTTGAAATATTGGAAAATATGCGGTGTTTGCTTCAATCAATAACTAGTCCATACATTGAACTTTATTGTGTGAACCCTAGCTCATACATTGAACTTCTAATGTGTAACCCTACCTTATGACATTGAACTTTAATGTGTAACCCTAGCTCATAATTGAACCTCTAATGTGTAACCCTACCTTATACGTTGAACCTCTAATGTGTAACCCTAGCTCATACATTAAACCTCTAATGTGTAACCCTAACTCATACATTGAACCTCTAATGTGTAACCCTAACTCATACATTGAACCTATAATGTTAGGGCATTACATTATAGTTCAATGTATGAGTTGTGTTTACCACATTATGGTTCTTTGTATGAGCTAGGGTTCCAACATTATAGGTTCATCGTAGTGAGTTAGGGGTTAACATAATAGGTTCACCGTACGGAGTTACGGTTCTTCAACATTGTAGGTTAAGTATGAGCTAGGGTTCATCTCATTCATGTGAGATATATTGAAGTTTGGATCTAGTGATCATCGGCCGCTCTCTCACGCTACTTCTGTTATGATTCGTAACATACCCAATGGTACGGCATCCCTTTGTAGTTCAAAAACATGACATCGACCCGGTCTTATTGGTGGTTCGAACCACACGGCAAATACTCTTTCGTATGGGCTACATAATCTACAATTTTGAACGTAATCTTATGGTGAGTGTGTGATATAGAGTATGTGATGGTACCATCTAAATACACTCATGAGGTTTTACCAATATCGCTATGCAAAGAGATAGAAAAACAAACTTCACATAAATGAACCTCCTCTATCGCTCGCTCTATCCTCACACCTAGCTCCCTATAAAACTCTCGCCCATAACACCCTTTAATGAGTAACCCTAACTCATACCATTTAACTCTAATGTGCAACCCTTCTACTCCCCATACATTGCAACTACTACAATGTCGTAACCCTAGCTCATACCACCCTCCTCGACCCTCTAACCTGTGTAATCACCCCTCCTTATACGTTGATCTCACACACCTCTATGTGTAACACCCCTAACTCGCTAACAGCGCCCCTCCGCACACCTCCGAGAAAAACCAAAACCGAATGCAATCCGGATGACTCGATCCCGAATGAACCGAGAAAAAAGAAACCCATATCATTATATAAAAACACATAATAACAAAATTTACGGTATACTTTATAAGATACATAATTATAAAAACTTATTAGTATTTATATTTATAAATGTATACAATTTAACATAATTTTTAATAAGATAACCCTTTCCCCAGCGACATGTCGCTGGGGAAAATATTTCAATCCCGCCCCCACCATGGGGAAGTTATTTTCCCGTCTCCTTTAGCCCTCACGTCTCTTTTCAATAAGCGCCATTTTCGGCCAAACGACAAAATGAAAAGTTTCTCCCTGCGATAATGTCGCTGGGGAATGTCGTTGACATAATCAAGTTATTAATGTTTCCCCAGGACATTGTGTGGGGATTGTCGCTGGGGAAAAAAACTTATCATAAACAGGTCTGCTGGGGCACTCACAGACGACCTAAACGATTAAAAACACAAAAAAACATCTCTTTGACGATTTTATCATCAAAAAAACCACCACACACACCAATCATCGCCATTTTTTTTTCAAATTTTTCCACCACCACCACACCACTCATCGCACCACCGCACGGCATAACCCACAAACACGAGCACCCCTCCTCTAAAAGTTTAAAATTCTTTTTCTCATTTAATCCTTAAAATTATTAATTCTTGGTATTTGTGGAGTTAGCGTGACGACGCGGGGATTTTTTTTTGGCGGGGCAGCGTGGGTATTTTTTGCGTGGCTCGGGAGGGATTTTGGCGGCGTATGGCAGCGGGGTTTTTGGCGGGGCAGCGGGTTTAATAAGGCGTGCTTTTTTTTTATCCTTTAGGTAATCCCCAGCGACATGTCGTGGGGGATTGTAAAAACTTATTAATTTTTGTTGGCGGCGGGCAACGGGTTAAAACGTTGGGATTGTAAAAACTTGATGATTGTTTTTTAGGATTTTAGTGATTAATTTCGGAAAATCCCCGTCCGAAGTTAATCAACCTATAGAAAACCCGTCCGAAATTAATTTATTAGAAATTAATTTCGGAAAGTCCCCTGTTTGGGACTGCTTTTTGAATGTTTTGTCTCATTTAGGATATGAATGCGTATAACTGTTTTACTATTTGAGATGATTTCGACAGTGTTTCTCCTTTACTCCTACGAATATGTCTTTAAACACATATTTGGGGAGTTGAGGGGAAATGCTGCCGAAATTTGCTCAAATAGTAAATCGGTTATACGCATTCATATATGAGACGAAACATTCAAAGAGTGGGTTAGGATTGCCTTCCATAGTTGCACTAGGTAAACAAAACAGTTCATATTCATTTGGTTAGTATGACCTTTTTGATTCATAGTTTTGTTAATGACCTTTTGGTATAAAAAAATAAAAATCATTTATTTGAATATGTTTATTTGCAACGCAGTTATGACAATTGATAAGAGTTGGACCACTATATCCAATCGTAATTCCGATGCATTTTTAGATGGTCTTTTTGCATTCATCAAGCATTGTGAGCCATTGTTGCACCCCATCACACGAAAGATCCGTTGCCCATGTAGTCGCTGTTGTAACCGTGATGATAATTTTGTTACCCTCAAAACTCTTGAGGTACACATATCTAGTCATGGGTTTGACCAACATTATACCACTTGGAAATATCACAGTGAACCGATTCTTCCGCTACCTCCACCAGTACCACATTCACCTGAACACATTGACATGGATGCGTTCTTCGAAGATATTTCTGCAAATAATGTCCCAACTCCACCAACTCAAACAACTGGTCCTCAACCAGCCCAAACAACGGGTCCTAATAACGAGTTTGAAGAGTTACTTTCTAGGTCCACCCAAAAGTTGTACCCGGGTTGTGATATGACTACATTGGAATTTACAACAGAGATTTCGCACATCAAGGCTTTACATAAAATAACTGATGCCGGGTTTAACAAGATTCTAGCTCTTCTCCAAAAGGCATGTCCCCCTAGCAAAGGATACAATTTCCCATCGTCGTACTATGAAATCAAGAAGACATACAAAAAGATCGGGTTGGGATACGAATCGATCCATGCTTGTATAAATGATTGTTTTTTATTTTGGGGATCAGAGGAAAACCTAAAGATGCCTAATTGTCCAGTCTGCAAAGAGAGTAGATACAAAAAGAAGACAAAGGCCGGGAAGTTAGTTGCAAAAAAGATCGTGCGTTACTTTCCGTTAACACCTAGACTACAACGTATGTTCAACACAAAACACATAGCAAAGTGGATGACTTGGCATGCTACTGGACAGTCTAAGGAAAAAGGTAAGATGAATCACCCGTGTGACGGTAGAGCATGGAAATATTTTGACATGATGAAACCTGAGTTCTCTGGTGACGCTAGAAACGTTCGATTAGGGTTGGCTGCTGATGGTTTTAATCCTTTTGGCATGATGAGTCAAACTTACAGCATGTGGCCGGTCATATTGACAACATACAACACACCACCGTGGATGTGTATGAAAGAAACTTCCTTAATGTTGACGATGTTAATTCCCGGCCCTAAATCACCTGCAAAGGACATTGATGTTTACTTGCAGCCTTTGATTAAAGAACTCCAAGAATTATGGAAAGGAGTTTGGACGAAAGACGCTGCTACGGGTACTCATTTCCAAATGAAAGCGGCGCTCTTATGGACCATCAATGATTTCCCAGCTCGAAGTAGTTTGTCTGGGTGGAGTGGGCAAGGCTACTACGCATGCCCCACTTGTAACGAGGACACTCCATCGATGGCTATTAAGAGAAAAATCATGTATGTTGGTCATAGAATATTTTTACACACAAAACATCCACTAAGGAGTAAATTTAAGGAATTCTATGGTAATCCTGAACCGAAACCTAAACCTAGAAAGTTTACCGAAATGGATATCTAGTTACAAATTAGTAAAGTCTTTAAACGTTTCCCGGGGAAACATCCAGATATTGCTAAAAAAAACCCTAAACCTAATTGAAATATTGAATTGAATTGGAGTAAGAATTCTATCTTTTGGGATCTTGAGTATTGGCCCTTTCTTCTACTAAAAAACTATCTCGATGTCATGCACATAGAAAAGAACGCGCTTGAGGCATTACTGAATACCTTGTTACAGAACGACAAATCCAAAGACACGATAAAGGCAAGGCAAGACTTGGAAACTTTGAGAGTTCGAAAGGAGTTATGGTTAGTTAAAAAACCAAATGGGAAGTTCGAGAAGCCTCATCCAAAGTACTCTTTCACCGAATAAAATAGAAAACATTTTTGTAAATTCATCAAAGGAGTTAGACTACCTGATGGGTTTGGATCCAACTTCAAGCAAAAAGTAACCGCTGATGATAACAATATAACGGGCATGAAATCTCATGACTGTCATATAATGATGCATCGTGTAACACCTCCAAAATCAGGTCGCAGCGGAAAGGTAACAATGGGGTGCTACGTCAAAGTATAAAAATCAAGATATAGAAAAACAATATAACGGGCATGAATTCTCATGACTGCATATAAAGATCATCGGTTACTTCCTTATTGAGTACAATCAAATACTTGCCCAACTAAGCATTGCAGCTCCCTATAACGATTTTGCTTATACTTTAAGCAGCTTTGTGCTCGAACTTTGATGCAGCAGACATTGTCAAGAAGCTAAAAAACAATCATCAGTATCTTGATTGAGTTAGAGCAAATTTTTCCTCCTGCTTTTTTTGACATAATGATTCACGTGGCTATACATTTACCCGATGAGGCTATTCTAGGTGGCCCTATTCGCTACAGGTGGATGTTTCCATTTGAAAGATACATGAAGAAGCTAAAGAATTATGTCCGAAATAAAGCAAAACCTGAAGGTTCTATTGCGGAGGGTTATGTTGCAGAAGAAGCATTAACTTTTTGTTCGCGTTATCTTAAGGATGATGTCGAGACGAGATTTAATCGTCTTGGCAGAAATGACGACGGTTTGCCTGAAGAAGAACCAAAAAATTCCAGGTGTTCCGGTCCGCATGCAAACTGACGGCAGAATGAAAGCAACTCGGAGCTGACAACAGTGTCTAGGCAGGCAGTTGGATGGTTTGTACTTAAACAACAGCCCTGAATGTCGACTGCATACATCTTGCTTGGCTGTACAGAGGTAATGTTTCTTCCTTTTTTTAATTTGAAAAATCTTCTTTCCGATGACTTATCCTAATATCATAACTTTTTGCAGAAAATCGCCTGATAAAACTTGGAAACGAATTTTCCCCTGGTTTAATCACAAGTAAATACATTAGATATATTACCATGAGTTTATTTCTCATCTAAATCCTGTTTGCATCTCTTTTCGTAGCTTCGTTGAAAAAAAAGTGAACGACGCAGTAGTGAAGAGTTATTCTCTTGGCATGTGGACCTATTAGTACATGTACATACCCCGCTTGCATAGTTAACGGTGTGAAGTTTGTGGTACATGAACGCGATATACTTCATACCACTCAATGCAGCGGAGTTTCAACACTAGGGCTTGATGGCGAGATGTATTATGGTCAACTCGAAGAAATCCTGGAGCTCACTTATATCGGCAAACGCGTAAGGTTTGTCTTGTTTTCGATGTATAATGGTTTGACACCATAACCCTAAGAATCTTACGAAAACACCAACAGGCGTTCATACACTGAACATGACAACAACATATTTTGACTGATAGGGAATTTCACAAAAATAACCAATACATTCTTGCGACACAAGTAACACAAGTATTCTACCTTCAAGACCTTCTAACAACACGTGGTTGGAAGGTCGTCGAACATGTTTATCAATCGAGACGTGCAGCGTCCGATCAAGATGTTATAACTTGGTAGCACTCATCAAATGTTTTACACTTCTGTTGAAGTGACTAGTTTTGACATACGGATTTGAGTAAATCAGAATCGACAGAAGTGACCGCCTCACCAGATTTATGATTGAACAAATGCTAATGCAAATAAGCAACTGAAGATGATTCTATGCACATGTCCTTGATGATGATGATGATGTTGTAGTGTCTGATGATGATGAAGTGAACCCTAGTACTAATGGTTGGAAGAAGTTTTATCTAGCATGATTCTGACGAGACACAATCGATCTTAAGATGTAGATTTGCTGAAAACGGTTTATTATATGCCTTAAATGTTAAAAATTTTGCTTTGAATGTAATTGTTTTTATCTGTTAAAATGTAGTAATTTGCATTTGAATGGAATTGTTTTTATAGTTAAATGTGTGTTTTTTATTTGAGTGAATTGTTTTTATTATGTTAAAATGGATATATTATATGAATTTGTGTATTAGCATTAAAGTTCCACGAAACTGTGTGTTTCTTGTACTTGTTATTTTACAGATGGCGTGTGTAAATTTTCCAGATCACACGGTGGGGATGCAGGGGTAGTCCACCTAGACGGCCCAACCGCCCGTACCGCCCAGTGCGAAAGTAAGAACTGGTGTTTATTTATTATTTTAAAACCCTGAGTATTATTTTAATTGCTTTAACTTGAATTTTCATGACTCAATAACTTACTTTTATGGTTCCAACCTGCGTATCGAGACCGGGAGTGCGTCCTAAGGAGGGTGATCGTTTTAGACAAAAAGGCCAACGACCTTTTGACGATCGGCTTGATTAACGGCGATCTAGGGTACGTTTCCCATCCCTACAGTCGATAATTCAAGCATGTTAATAGCTAATGGGGGAAACCAGTCAAGTACCTTCCCCTTGCTTGCAGTGGAAGAAATTCCGAGGCTTAGAAAGCGCATATTTTCCCTACTCCATGAGGTAAATTAATTGTTATACTTACTTCCTATATCGACGTGTGGAATATGCGTGTTATGTTTAAATTGTTTGATTATTTTTATTAAATGCGATATGTTATTATGTTTAATATTAGAGCTACGTCGACCTATCGCCTCGTGGTACAATAAATCAAGATAAAGTGTGTGAGGGGGCCATAATGTCTAATACGGTTGGGGAAAGGGTATAAGCTTGTCTGCAATTGAAACTGAGATCCTTTAGGCGCAAAAATAAGCAAAGGATCAAGGCTGATTCATTTTTTATTTACAATATATGGGTTTCGGATCCGAGGAGCAGAATCACTCCAGCGAAGAAAGTGTGGGAGAAAGAACCGAAGAGTAGTGGAATGAACTTGGTTGACTGGTCCCAATCCGAACGGGTGGCGAAGAAGTCTTCAGAATGCTGCCAACCGACGGAAAGATACACTATTTCTACCCCATCAAGAGAAAAATCAATTCGCGCAAGGCAGAACGAATATGTAAGACTCTTATAATTTTTTGTGATATTTACAAGTGTTTATATTGTTTATATATAGCTATTGTTATTTAATTTATTTCGATATTGTACTAGAAAGTCCAGAAAGACATTTTACAGGACCTAATTGAGACTTGGAGGAAACGCACTCGAGGCCGGAGGACTGTGGGAGTTTAAGACCCCAAAAAAACTGAAGATATACGTAAGTAATTTAAACGCTCGTTAACATTCTTTAATAACTTATTTTAATTTGTTTTTTAAACCTTTTTTGTCTTTTCTTCACAGTTGGATATGAAGAGCATGGCAAGATCAGGGTTAGGAGCCGGCGTCATCCTGTACAAGACAGATCCAAAATCTTGGATGAAACCGAGGTATTCCCGATACCAACCGCCGAAAACATGTCGGGAAAGGCAGGAAGTTACCGGGTGGTGGCTTAACTTCTCGCAGGCCGGTCCTCAGGCATTTCCAGATGTTTATAAGTCTGGAGGAATGGACCGGATATTGATGCAAAAGATCAAGAGCCGTAGATGTAAGGAAGCAAACCGCGAGGCGCAACAACCGGGGGGCTTATTAGTGCTGCATTGAAGGGCGACCGCGGCGTACCCAAAATATGAGACGATGTAAATGGAGCCATAGTGACTATTTTCAAAACTATGCACCAAACCCTACTCGTCCATTTTGCCTCCTGCTTTTGCAAAACGCCCAACTATGCCCCAACTCAGCCCCTGAATGGGCTCACGTTACTCCACCCTCCCTTCCCTTACAATCAACCACTCCCAAGCCATCCTATGCCGACACCGTCTCAATATCCCCGGCCCCCGTCTCCATATATCCCGCCCACCTGGATTTACACAGGACCCCACCTAGATAACCCGCCCCAACTCACCACCCAAATCCCTATGTCGGCCAATTTCCTTTCACTCCCGTCAACAATAATACCTTTAACAATTGTTATAACCCCGTTATGAACTCCAACCTAGCCTCTACTTCTAACAGTCAACTTCCCCGCTTCATAACCAATCCCCATAATAACGATACGCGGAGCGTTGATGAATTGGCTAGAGATAGGGAGTTGGCGGGTGAAGACAATGAGGGGGGAAATAATGAAGGAGGGGGACAATCAACAATCGGGTGGTGACTATTCGGAGGACGAGGAGGGGGATAATGAGGAGGTGCAGAATGAGTCGGAGGAGTCGGATTAGGCGTTTTGTGCTATTGTCATGTTTGTAATTATGATTTGTTAGACCTTGTTATGTTTGAATCTGTCAATTTGTAACCTTAAACATTTAGGACTTTAACGTATCGTGTATTTTCTTGAATAATAATTTATCGTATCGTGGATTTTAGGTATTGTAACGTTTAATGATTTGTTATTGTATCGAATAGTGGATTGGCGAATTATGGATTTTGATGAAACGTAGATTTTTTTCAAAAACTGCACTGATTTTTTTTTATTCCCAGGTTCATGTAGGGTCGACATTGTCGACACCTAAATTCAGAGTTTTGGAGTCGACAGGATGTCGACCCAAAATTAATGGAATTTCGTACGTGATTGCTTCAAGTAATCTGCTTATATATATTATATCTTTGGTCAACATTGTCGACCCAAAGTTAAAAAAATAATGTCGACCCAAAATTATTTATTAAAAACATTTATATATAATAAATAAATACATATAGTCTTTATTAAAACATTTTTAAATAAAAAAGTCGGGTCTACATGTCGACCCAAAACTTAAAAGGTCGTGTCGACCCAAAAATTCAGTCAAAGTTTCCCACTAAAAAGTGGGGCCCCCCATTTGTCGACCCAAGTTACAAAGAACGGATGTCGACCCAAAAATTATTTGGTCAGAAAATTTTGGGTCGCCACTTTTGGTCGACTATGTCGAGACCCTTATACCTTTGGTTTCGATTCTTTTTGTTTTTTTTTTGGGTCAATATGTCGACCCGAGTCAACCGAAAAAAAGATTGTTGTAGTGAGAGCTTTTCTCGTACTATTGTGGAAATGTGGGTGCAGTTATGATTGTTCGAGATGCATTGAATTTCGAGCCATTGGAACAAAGTATGTTTGAAAATATCCCATGGTTCCATTATAAGTACTATTGATAAAGTTTGTGTATAGGGAGATATGAAATGCATGGTAACAAAAAGATCATGTCAAAATATTCGTATCTAAAATAAAACAGATAATTCTAACCAGGTAAACACGAAAGAGAAAGAAAAATTGTAGGAAGCCCAACAAGTCTTAAATCAACATTAATCTAGGTCAAGCCGCAACAATTGCCAACAAAATTTGATAAAAACTCAAGGTATGCAGAAACTATGACGAGTTGTTTCTGGTTAGGACGAAGTCGAAGGAAAGAAACTGCTTTAGCTTTCGGCAAAGCAGTTCTATACAAAACTTTCTATGTGGATATTCTTACTTACCAACCACCAGCCCCCAATCCAGGTTTGCTTCTTTTTAAATTTTTATAACTAAAATTTGGTTACAGTCACAATCAACTAGATTCTATTATTCAAAGGGTCCAAATATTTAATTGCTTTCTCGTTAATTAGTTAAAATTCATGAATAGATGGTTGATTAAAGTTTCACTTTCTGGATTTAGTTTCCTGTTCTTGAGAAGTATGTAATCATAAAATATATCGTACATGCAGATTTCAAGAGGTGATTGAGCATACACAACAAGTATTTCATCGTCAAATGCACGATCATAAGTCAATGTTGTCACCGGTTACGGTAAATATGAGGGTTACCTTGTGTTCAAGCTTTCAAAAAAATGCCAAGGGTTGCATTGTCCGGTGGAAGTACAAGATGTACTCCATAAAGAAAACAATGAGGCTGACTTTGTTTATTTTATAACCCCAAGCCCATTGAACATAAATGGTATCACTCGGGTTCCAAAACAAAGGAAGATGATGGACGAGATTCAGTTGAGAAATTTACTCAGCTCAATGACTTCAAGGATGACTCTCTTTGTATGAATATAGAAATTTAAAAAGTCCATGAAGGAATATGTCTCGCTCATCATATGTGGTCCTCGAGTTCCGCCAGTGTAAGATTATATTCCCGTACTTTTAGTACAGAAAAAGCCTTATATGTATTTGTGTTAAAACATAGCATACTTTTTATCATACTAAGAACTGGTATACGAGTTTACTAATGACTTATTGTGTGATTTTTAAACTTTAGGCTTGAAGTCAAGGTGATGGACTGCCGTTACTTCTAGATTCTTTAAGGCCTGAAAGTGATAAGATGAGCAAGTCTGGAGGGATGCAAAGTCATTTCCTTTCAAAAAGAGTTTAGACCTCGATAGTTATAAAGTAATTATGCATGGGTGGGATCTGCATGAATTTACTTTATCAATGTATGTTTTTGTGACAAGTAGTGTTATTGGGAAAGATGTTGTACTAACATGAGCTTTATATGACAGGTGAACTTGATTTTAGTGATATATATAGTTCGGAATCTTAAGCTCAAGAACAAGTACCCAACTTGGAGACTTCTCAGATTAGAATTACCAATCGAAGAATCGGGTGCTTCCAATTGAAACATTGTGTTTCATTTGTTGGTGAAAACTGAAAAAAAAATGGAAAGCATTTTATAAATAACTGTGCTAAATGGCACCATATTTCTTGAGAACACAGCGAATAATGTGACATCACAATGTTATTACATGTGACATCACAATGTGAGTACGCGATAGTGTTTGGCTGTGGGTCTTGCTATGAATAATGTGCTAATAAATTGAAGATTTGCACACCAAGTGTTTGATAAAATGTCTGCCTGTAAAATGATCAAATTAGTGAGACAAAGGAACCTCCGTTAAATGAAGAGACTGTTGCTCGTATCAAGTGTAAAGTTGAACTTACGTTTCTGGAATGTACATTTTTCAATAATTGTGTTTGGCAGCAATCATTTCTCAAAAGGCAGCGCACTGATGAGTGCTGGTACGTGTCTGTAGAAGAACCGCTTCCTGAAAGTTATCGTGATAAAGCATCAGGTTAAGTGAAGATGGATGTTTGGTTTCATTGAGGTCATGTAGGAGAATCGCTTCCTGAAAGTTACATGTTAAACATGAACCGTCCGTGTATCAGTTATATGCAATTGGACAGGTAAAGCAACCTATTACACATACATAAACTGCAGGAACTATATGGGCTGCTCTTTTAGAAAGTAGAGATGGCCTCGGTTATCCTGCTGATTGACCAGTGTTGCAACCAAAGTTATTGTGACCATCACCACCAACCACCATGTGGCAGGAAAAGCTTGTTATTATACTTTCATTATATGTGGCAGGAAAAGCTCCATATTCTGGAGTTACAACACATGGATTTGTGCTCATTTCAACATCGGCCGCAACCACCACCACGAACCACCATGCTCTTCTCCCTCTCACCATCATCAACCACCATCTCACCACCCTCCCTCCTCCTCCTCCCAACCACCACCTTCTCCACTCTCCGCCACCAGTGGACCCCACTTCCCACTCCACACTCCCCCAACTTCTCCGGCTGCGGCGGCATCTCCGAAGGTGGTGGGTCCGGTCCAAACAACTGGTGAGACAGATGGTTCAACAACAACAACAATGGAAATCCAAACTCACGAATAAAAGGCTTTTTACTATGTGTACTACTAACCTTAGTCTTCCGTTACAAAGCCTATGCAAATGTTCAAGAAAATGATAAGGGTTTTGTTTTTGAGGTAAAGGGTGGTACAAAAACTAAGCTTTATGTTGATGACTTGAGTGATGAGTTTGTTGTGGCTGAGGGCGAGCTGTCGTTTTTGTTTTTGTCGGGTTTCAAAGGGTTCAAAATGGCGTCGCTGTGGGGGGAATGTAGGGAGGTTTGTATGAGATTGATGTTGCCTGAAGGGTGTCCGGAGAGTGTTACCAGTGATTATTTGGAGTATTCGGTTTGGAGAAGTGTGCAAGGTGTTGCTGCGCAAGTTAGTAGCGTTCTCGCTACTCAAGTGAGTGAATTTATCGTGTTTTGTTTTTTTAGTTATTGGAATTATAGTTTTTTGCTGTATATGATTATCATGTTTTTAAAAAGTGGACAATGTGTTTTATGTAGGTTGGCTAGATTATTAGTTTTATGTGTTTGGGATTGCTTATTTAAACTCATCATGTGGCCATATGTGTGTGAAAGGAGGTGTTTTGAATAGGCAGATTAGTAGTTTTAGTAAGCAACCCCAAACACCCCCCTTAGTTTAGGATGAATAGTGGATAATGTGTTTCTATAGTTTAGGTGTTGTAGGGGTCATATAATCGGATTTGGAAGTTAAGGAGTGTCTGTGATTTGCTTAGTAAAACGGATCATGTGCATGTTGCGTTCAGTAAGAGTTTTGTGGGTGTTTTGGATTGCTTATCTAAACAGGTTATTTGATTATCTGTGAGTGAAATGAGGTGAATAAGGAGCTTGAAATCCAAACTGCTAATTAAAAAAAACAATAATTAGATAAGTAGTTTATATGAAAAATTCCAAACACCCCTAGTGCAGGAGTAGGTGTTAGAAAAAAGGAGTCTGATAATTAGTTCAAGTGAAGGTCATTTTTGCTTGTAGATCACTAAATTTTCATAATTTGTCAAATACTTATATAGTTGATTATGCGTTTATCCCAACTTTAATCACTTGAAGCAGATCCAAACACTATCAGAGGTAATAGCTTAGCTGATTATATACTTATGGTTATTGTATATTGCATAATCACCTTCAAAAATGAAATGACACCCTCTTAGAGTTGTAAGGGGGTAGTAAGATATACCCTTTTAAATAAACATCCTAACTTACAAGAATATAAATTAAATTATCATTAGATTATAGTGGGTCTCTGTTTAATATGACTATCGGGTTTGTTTTACATATTACTTATAGGTTCATCTTTCCTTCAGTGCTTTCTTACATATTATTCTAATTCCTCAGAAAATTAAAATGAGAACATGTTCTTGAATTTTAAGGTCAGCTCCATATGTTTGCATCTTACCTCAACTATCTAAAAGAACTAATATCCGGTGGCATTCTTGCATCACCATTATATTAAAATATCAAATGTAGCTTATTGAGGTTTCAGTTTTTGCAAGGAATTTAAGGTCAAACAGTCGATATAGTTTTACTGCTTGTCGTTAGTAGGTATGCGGTTTATTGTCGATTTTGTTATAAGCAGTTATCTATTCATTGAATATGATATGTTGTGCCTAATTCTTATGCCTTACTGTGAGGCGTATGGGAAAACGGTTTGACTGTATTGTGTTTGATTGTGAGTTATTCTATGTGAGTCTTTGCTATATCCGGTTGCGGGTGTGGGGATTTTTTTTTGTTTTTTTTTTATTTTTTTTTGGGGAAAGGTGCAATTCCAACTGCTGCAGCTGTGAATTGGGTACTGAAGGACGGAATTGGGTATTTGAGCAAAAAAATTTTGTCAAAATTCGGACGACATTTTGATGTGAATCCAAAGGGATGGAGGTTATTTGCTGATTTTCTGGAAAATGCGGCTTTTGGTATGAAGAAAAAAAGTATAAGTTCTGCGGGTTAATAAATAAAAGGCATGACTGTTCCGTGTGATGATTAACTGAAGTTTTATAATGACAGGTAATTGCAAAGGGAGAAGCTCAGGGAATGGTTAGCAAATCTATTGGTATAATGCTCGGGATAGCATTAGCTAATTGCATACAAGCTTCAACACCTTTGGCTCTTGCTTCGTTTGGTGCAGTGACTTGGATCCACATGTTCTGCAATCTCAAATCTTATCAATCCATTCAACTAAGGACTTTAAATCCTTATCGTGCAAGTACTTCCTTTTCACTTCCATTCTTAATATAATAGAAGTTCCTTTACATATAATACACAGTAGAATGAAGTATTGATCTATAAAACTTGGCACTTTTTAGAGTTATGTCTGTTACTATTCTCAAGAAAATTACACAATTTTGATATTTTGTGATACTTATGCCCAATATGCAGGCTTGGTTTTTGGTGAATATCTGCCAAGCGGTCTTGTTCCTTCGGTTAAAGAGGTCAACGATGAAGAGCCCTTTTTCCCTGCTCTACCACTTCTCAGTCTAAAGCCAGCAAGCAAAGTAAGTCATTTGATGTGTAACTTTAAAACATACAACAGCTTTATCTTTATATTTATATAGGGTATATATAAAACTTCAAAAATAGTAAGATCTGCTTCCAAACCACCGTAAGCCCACCTGATATAAAGGTGGAAGTTTCAACTCATTTACTTATGAATTTCAAATGGGTCAAAAAAAATTTATAGCAAAAAGGGGAATATGTCAAACGGGTTGAAAGTTGCTCTAATGCATTTATCGAATTTCAGTTTTTATAACAATTGTAGTAATATATGCACAATTAAAGGGTTTAAGGAGTAGTATTTAACTGAACCTGATCTTGACCATTTGTGCTCAGTTTTCTTCCTGAACAATGGTGGGTTTTACGTCTGCGGCGAAGATGGTGGGATGGTTGTTTTCAGCAGTGGTTTGTATGCCAACAGGTATGTATGTTTGGATTTCAATCAATTTTAAACAAACACTTATCCTCACTCAAATCTACAAGTCTTAGACCTGCTATTCAACCCGTCTGTCGGTTGTACCACCACTAGTGAATTTAAATATATCAATTGATCAAAATTAATCACAGGTTTTTATTAGCTACTAAGAAAAGTAGAATTTTCAAGGAGAATAAATTAGGATGAATCACTGTGAAGGATGCACACAATTGACAGAGAAAAGATTAGCATCTAATCACACAACTAATAAGCAACAAACTATTTATATTTTATTGCAAGTTGGCTGATAAAATACAACAAGACACAATTATTGATGACCAAACCAATAAAATATCAAGTGTACTATGAATTGTTTGAAAATTTTCACATGTTCCTGTGTTTCCTTTGACTTTTTTTTTCTCATCAACAACCCCTGCTAAAATATAGAGTATTAAGAATTGTTTCGATGGGACACAAGTATAGAAACATGTATGATGAATGTCTGGCTGTATGCCCTTGTTAAAACACTTTAAGAAAAGGTTTACACGAATCGTGAGATTGCCGCTTCAGTAAAAAGTTAAATTTGTTCTATTTTAGCTTCACTTAGGCTTTTGGGAGCTGAAGTGATGTACTATATGTACTTAGTATCAGTGGAAGTTATGGATATGTATGAGATGACGTGTTGAATTGTGGGAACAGAATCTTATGAAGAATATTAATAGAAAAATTTGTAGATCTGCTATCATAATATTCGGATTAAAAAATCACTCATTCAATTGTAGTATTGAGGTGATTGCTGTGGATATGATACATACAATCTTTCACTTTGCATTGACTTGTGAATTAATTCTACCCTCTTTCTTCTTTTAGATCCTTTTGTAACCCAAACCCCCTTTTTGTAGCTCACTTTTTTACTTGATAAACAAATAATGTCTTCGCTCAACGATCTTGCTCACCTAAAAATCCCCCTTGAAAATATAATATCCGCCACCAACAACTTTGATGATGAAAATATCGTCCGTGTAACCGGATTTTCGAAGGATTACATGGGACACCTCTTTTGGTCCGGTGAGTTGATTGATGTTGCTGCTCGGAGATTAAATAAAGAAAGGGAAGATGGAGAACAACAGTTTTGGATGGAGATTTCCTTGCTCTCTAGTCTCAAGCATAAAAATCTGGCTTCCATTGTTGGGTTTTGTGATGAGAATAATGAGAAAATCATCATTAAGAAGCGTCAGAGCAGGGGCAGTCTCGGGAACTATATAGAAGACCCGTTCGTGTTGACATGGGTGAAAAGATTGGAGATATGTGTCGGTCTTGCGCATGCATTGAGCTACATTCATAATGATGAACCACGCGATTTTAGCGTAATACACCGGAACATTGACAGTTGCACAGTTTTATTAAATGATAACTGGGAACCCAAGTTATCTTATTTTGAACTTTCCATGAAGATTAAAGCATCTCAAAGGCATATATTAAGACTAAAAGTGTGAACCACAAGTCGGATATGTACTCCTTAGGGATAATATTGTTTGAAGTACTGTGTGGTAGGAATTCAGTAAGTGATGAACAAGGTAATAAGTATTTGGCTCCGCTGGCCATCTTCCATTATAGAGAGAAAACACTATATGATATAATTGATCGGGATCTATGGAAACAAATGCATCCTCGAACCAGTATTTGGCTCCGCTAGCCATCTTCCATTATAGAGAGAAAACACTCAGTGATTTAATTGATTGGGATCTATGGAAACAAATGGCTCCGCAATCATTTAGCGTTTTTGCAGAAACAGCATATGATTGCTTGAATAAAGAAAGATCCCGTCGCCCAGATATAGGTGAGGTTGTCACAAGACTTGAGAAAGCGTTGGAACTTCAGTTGGGAAATAATAACATGCCTGTAAGACCCTTTTTTTTTCTTTCTCTTTCATGGTTCTGCCATAATGCGTACCGAATAAGTCTCTATTTATTACTAAGTTTACTAATCAGTGTATTTATTGCAATTGATGTTAAAGGATGTAGCTGAAGATGAAGGCAAGGCAGTGAGGGATGGAATCCGGAGTAAGGTATGCACTGTCTAGACTCCTATAATCCTTAAAATATTTTGGTTATTCGGTTTGGATATTATTTTTTCCGGGTATATGTCATCCATGATTGTTTACGTTACAGTTATTTGTGGCAAAGGTATGACGTTTATTTACTCAAAAACCTGCAAAACAATGTCTCGCCCACTAGACGAGTTGACCCGGCCATCTTCTTTTTCTTTAAACTTGGCATTCTTTATTTGATGAGGGCGTGCATCCCATTTTTTTTCTAATTTCTCATGGTATGCTCTCTTTGTAATCTGATTGATAAAAGCTTTAAAAAAAATATACAGTACAAGTAGGAATCACAGGAGGTAATACCCTGTGTTAGCTGTCGATCCTTCCTATTTCTCTTAATTTAGGCCATACCGGTAATTCGTTGTCAGCTTAAAAAAACCTCAAGGGTAGAATTTGGAGCAAACATTTTTTAACTTGATTTTTACAATTTGTGTCCTAACACTATTTCAAAATGTTCATTTAGGTGATTTATAGTACCATATTGTTTTAAAAATCATTGCATATCTTATATATTTTTCATCAAAATGTCACTTAGCTTAATATATTGTGATTTATTGGCAAGCTCTTCAAATTTAATGTTTTTGGAAGTCATGGTTTTTGTTTTCTATCTTCGATCAATATCTAAAATGATATATTTCATAAAACAGTTCTAACTTCTCAAAATAGAGTTAGAAGCTATAAAATCAGCAACCAACATGTTCGATGATGCCCATTGCATAGGAAAAGGAGGATTTGGGAAAGTAAACACAGGAGAACTCGTCCATTCGAAGGGCCGGTCAGTTGTTGCTCTAAAGCGTCTGGATCAAGCATTTGGCTAAGGAAATCCTGAGTTCTGGAAAGAGGTCATTATGCTTTCTCTCTACAAGCATGACAACATTGTCTCTCTCTTGGGATTTTGCGACGATTGTGGCGAGATGATTCTCGTTTACGAATATGCATAAAAAAGAAGCCTCGACTTGTATCTTAATGAGAAAGATCTGATGTGGGTACAACGAATTAAGATATGCATTGGGGCAGCTCGAGGGCTTGCTTACCTTCATAATCCTGGTCAGACCCAACAAAGAGTCTTGCATCGCGATATTAAAAGTTCCAATATCTTGTTAGACGAAAATTGGAATGCGAGGATAGAAGACTTGGGTCTATCCAAGTTTGGACCCGCAAACCAAAAATACACTTTTCTCGTCTTCAATGCTGTAGGGACAATCGAGTATTGTGATCCATTATACGTAGAGACAGGTTTATGTGAGAAATTGATATAAAAAAACAAGAACTAATGAATCTGATAATAACAGCAGAACAAAAAAAATAAGTCGGCACAATTATTATTACTGATAATTAATCAGGAAGAATACACAATGTTTGCGAGGTGTTGATATTAAGATGTCACACCTTAATAATCAAACGATAAGGATGAAATAAATCCTCATTCTTTGAAGGCGTTTACAACAATTGCTTATCAGTGTTTGATGAGAGAACAAGAACAACGTCCATTAATGACTAAGGTGGTGAAAGTACTTGAAAGTGCACTGCAATTGCAAGTAAGTTGTTTTTTTTTTGTCTACTTTTTTGTTACAATCGTTCCATGTTTAGTAGTTTTAATTTTCATCACGTTGATGGTTTACATGGATAGTTTGTAATTTGTAAATTGCGCATATAGTAGTCTCTTAAGTAATATCATTATTAGGATATTAAGAACCATATGTACTTATAACATAGTATATGCCTCTTATTAGGTCTCTAATGTGCCACCGCCACCTAGCTTATCTCCTTCGGAAACCATCAGCTTCTCCAATTAAAAGGCCTTTTAGTCCTTCGACGTCAATGCAACAAAGGTATGTGGATTAGTTGAGTCGCACAATCAGCGGGACAAACGTAACACATTATATTTTGGTTAGTTTTATTAGTGTGTATTAACTTTGTATTGTTACTTTGTAGTTCTCCTTCTGAGAGTTAGCATTCAGCTAGTTCAGTTTCGAACCACACACCGAATGAGAACGGTCGGCCAGCACCTGGACGTTTAAGAGGGCGCAGACCAAGAAAAGTTGGATCGTAGTTGATTCAACATTAACACCAACTAGTGTATAGCAATTTAATGTACTTGTGTCTTTGTATCCTCTATTCCATAGTGATTCATATGTTATTTTAAAGTTATTTTACGCATTTACTTAAACTAGACCCACGCAAAGCAACGACATATAACGGAAAATAATTATACTTGCAAAATCGTGGTTTTGGTGTCATCCTTAATGCAACACTTACGGGTTAAATTTGAAGTCATTACGAGAACAAAAAAATATTATGATATAAACGAAAAATAATAAAAGTTTAAGGATTTCAAGATTAAACATGTTATTCATTTTAAGTTTTCAAGTTTTTTTTTTCCATTGGGTTGACTTGTCAACAAATCGTTGAAAAAACAATGTTTGGGCACAATTTGGGCTTTGGAAATGGACCTTTTGGGCTGAATTTTTCTTCACTTGCTTAATTAGTTATAGGCTTTAAGGTAGGGGTGTTGATCGGTTCGGTTATTGGGTTGTTCGGTTAGTTCGGTTCGGTTAGTTTGGTTAAAATAAATTGGGTCAACCCGAAAATCCAACCGAACGAGAATTTAACCGAACCAAACCGAAAACCGAATTTGAATTCGGTTCGGTTTTCGGGTTGACCGAATAACTCAAATTACACAATGTATTTTAAAAAAATAATTACATAAATATTTAGAAAAAAAATAATAATAAATTCAAGCATAAAAAGGTTTTTTTTATAACAATTAAGATGGTGTAAACTCCCAAACGCTCTCAACACCCTAAAATCAAAAAAATCAAAAAAAATCATGAATACCCTAATTGATCTAAAAAAATACTACCATCTTTGTGATCTATCTTGCTAGGGCCCTAATCTTGTTGAGGATCCCTGTGATTCTCCTCGATTGAAG
>BQNB010047030.1:5551-40415 GCA_026074375.1 Tanacetum coccineum | reverse complement strand
TTTGGTAATTACAACTCTTAAGGGTGATTTAAGGAAACTTAAAGGAAAATCTCTAGGTAATAATGAAGTAACAAAACACCCTAGTGATCCAGATATGCTTTAGATTTATATGGAACCAATAACCCCTAAATTGTTGAATAAATGGTCAGCTCACTCTGCCTATATTAAGCACACTTAGGAAGAAGCTGCAGTTCTTAGGGATCTAGTTGATCATATTAAAGCAAATTATCCCCTAGATCCAGCCTTAAAATCTGCCTGTAGGTATACTAAACTGATTCAGGAGTTGCTTACAAAAATCAGTAAAACCTGCCCTTGTATCAACAATTCAGATAAAAAATTAGTGGCTGTGACCCCAAAAAACATGGACAAAAGAGTTATATTCACTGAGCCCGTCACATCCTCAGGAAACACAATCATAAAAACAGCTTCTACATCAAACCTAGTATCTAACAAACCTATGTTGTCTTCTACAGGAGTAAAACTGTCTACTAGTGCTAGCAGATCACAGCCTTCAGGCAATACAAAGAAAGATAAGATTCGGCAAACACCAAGTAGTACTTAGAAGAATAAAGTAGAATCTCACCCTAGGAAAGTTAAATCTAGTTTGAAAAATAAAGACTGTGTTGTTGCACCTAAAGGAACTGCTAATGTGCAGCATTCCAAGCTTAATGCGAATTCTGAACTTAAATGTGTTAAGTGTAATGGTTGTATGCTTTCTGATAATCATGATTTGCGTGTTCTTGATTTTATCAATAATGTGAATGTTCGTGTAAAATCTAAATCTATTAGGAAAAGTTCAAAGAGAAAAGTTTGGAAACCAACAGGAAAGGTGTTTACAAATATTGGATATATTTGGAGACCTACTGGTCGGACCTTCACTATAGTAGGAAATGCGTGCCCTTTAACTAGGATTATCACAACTACTGAAGTGCCCCTTAGGAAACCAACTTTTCTAAATAATGAAATACCTAAACCGGTCATAACATTGGTTTACTCACGGAAACCTAGGAAATCTAAAACTAATGTTCCCGTTAGCAAATCTAAAGTTCTTAAATCTGTATCTGCTAACAAAAAAGAACCTAGTCAATCCTGGGGATCCATAGTTTTCGATGTTCCATCTTCCTCTCTCGATGAATGCAGACTCCGGCTGCTCCAAGCATATGACCGAAGATCGCTCTCAGCTCACCAATTTCGTCAATAAATTTTTAGGTACTGTCAAATTCAGAAATGATCACGTGGCAAATATATTGGGATATGGTGATTATCAGATTGGGAATGTTACGATATCAATGGTTTATTACGTGGAAGGACTTGGACACAACTTATTCTCCGTTGGGCAATTTTGTGATTCAAACCTTGAAGTTGCTTTTCGTCAACACACCTGCTTTATTCATAATTTAGAAGGTGTTGATCTATTAACTAGATCTCGAGGCAACAATTTGTATACTCTATCTCTTGGAGATATGATGGCGTCCTCTCCTATATGTCTCTTGTCAAAGGCCTCAAAGACTAAGTCCTCGCTATGGCACCGACGTTTGTCTCATCTAAACTTTGGTGCAATCAACCATTTAGCAAGACACGGTCTTGTTTGAGGTCTCCCTAAGCTAAAATTTGAAAAGGACCATTTGTGTTCTGCTTGTGCAATGGGCAAAAGCAAGAAGAAACCCTACAAACCTAAATCTGAAGACACCAACCAAGAAAAACTCTATCTTTTGCACATGGATCTTTGTGGACCAATGCGTGTCGCAAGTGTTAATGGAAAGAAGTATATCCTCGTCATTGTCGATGATTACTCTTGATTCACATGGGTTAAATGTTTAAGGTCAAAAGATGAAGCTCCAGATTTCATAATCAAGTTTCTCAAAATGATCCAAGTGCGGCTTAAAGTACCTGTCTGATGCATCAGAACATATAATGGAACTGAATTTGTTAATCAAACTTTGCGTGAATACTATGAGAAGGTTGACATCTCTCATGAAACATCTGTTGCTCGTTCTCCATAGCAAAATGGTATCGTTGAAAGACGTAATCGTACGCTAATTGAAGCTGCCTGCACAATGTTGATTTATGCAAAAGCTCTATTATTCTTATAGGCATAAGCAGTTGCTACCGCATGTTACACCCAAAATCGTTCCATCATACGTATTCGTCACGGCAAAACACCATATGAGCTTTTACATGATAACCCTCCCGACTTATCATTTTTCCATGTATTTAGTGCACTCTGCTATCCAACAAATGATAGTGAGAACTTGGGTAAGTTACAACCAAAAGCTGATATTGGTATTTTCATTGACTATACAACCACAAAGAAAGCATTTTGAATTTAAAACCGACATACCAGATAAATCATTGAAACAATTCATGTAGATTTTTATGAGCTAGCTGCGATGACTTCTAAACATAACAGTTCAGGACCCGCACTTCATAAAATGACTCCTGCAACAATCAGTTCAGGACTCGTGCCAAACCCTCCTCCTTCAACACCGTTTGTACCACCTTCAAGAACTGACTGGGATCTTTTGTTTCAACCGCTGTTTGATGAATTGCTCACTCCTCCACCTAGTGTTGATCACCCAGCCCCTGAAGTCATTGTTCCAATTGCTGAAATAGTTGCTCCAGAAAAGCTGCATCAGCCGATTCACCTTCCTCAACAACTATTGATCAAGACTCACCATCACCTATTAACTCTCAAACAACACCCGAAACTCAATCTCCTATCATTTCTAACGATGTTGAAGAAGACAATCATGACTTAGATGTTGCACACATGAATAACGATCCGTTCTTTGGCATTTCAATTCCAGAAAGCAATTCTGAAGCATCTTCAATCTTCACCATCGGATTCTATTCACACAATTATGCATCCCGATCACCAAATTTCTAAACACAACAGCAAATGGACTAAGGATCACCCACTTGAAAATATAATCGGTGCACTCAAAAGACCAGTTTCCGCAAGGCTGCAGTTACATGAGAAAGCTCTGTTCTGTTACTACGATGCTTTCCTCACTGCTGTTGAACCCAAGACGTATAAAGATGCTTTGACTCAGTCCTGCTGGATTGAAGCAATGCAAGAAGAGCTCAATGAGTTCGAACGCCTTGAAGTATGGGAGCTCGTACCCCGACCAGATAAAGTTATGGTTATTACTTTGAAGTGGATCTACAAATGAAGTAATGAACTGGGAGGTAGTTCTAAAGAAAAAGGCTCGATTAGTGCTCGAGGGTTACTGTTCAAGAAGAGGGAATAGATTTTTGTAAGAGTCTTTTTCCTCTCGGTTGCAAGATTAGAGGCTATAAGATTTTTCTCGGCGTTTGCCGCTCACATTGAACATGGTTTTGGTCTACCGAAATGATGAGAAGACTGCGTTCTGAATGGTAATCTGTGTGAAGAAGGGTTTAGTTAGCCAGCCGACGTGGGTTTGTGGATTCCAGATAACCCGAATCACGTATACAAGCTAAAGAAAGCTCGTTATGGGTTTTTGAAACATAGCTCCACTGCGTGGTATGACATTTTTCTATCATTCCTGATATCCCAAACTTCTACAAAGGCTCAGAAGGATCCTACTCTGTTTCATCCGTAAGGAAGGCAAGGAATTACTGTCTGGTACAAGTATAATTTTCGATATATTATCTTTGGCTGCAACTACACCTTAACTTTATACATATTTGCAAAAATCCTGTGTTCAAAATTTAAGTTGTCAATGATGGGAAAAAATCTCATTTTTCTTAGGGACTACAAACATTTTACAAAATCCCAGAGTCCTCATTTATTAACCATTCGAAAATATGCCCATGAATCTTTAAAGTAAATATGGTTTTGACTCTTGGTGACCCAGTGGATAACTCCCATGGTGGAGAAATCTAAGACTGGATGGTGATTAGAGAAGGGAACGCCTTTGATCCGTTCCCACTATCGTAGGTAATGATATGCACCCTCCTAATATCCCACAAGCCATTTAAAAAAAAGACCCCCCCCCCCTGACCTATATTTTTTTCTATGCATGGCAATGGTTGCCCGTTAACCTAATCCCGTCCTTACCGAAAAAGCATTACATGCGGTCAAAAGGATCTTTCGGTATATAAGAGGAACCCGTCCACGGGGCTATGCACCGAGGGATCTTCGATTGCCTCTACACACATTTGTCAGATGTGGATCATGCTGGTTTGTCAAGATACAAACGCCGTAGTCTCATCAATTGGTAAGCAAGTGCTTGTAGAGTAGAATTGTTAGCTGTCCATCAGAAAACGCAGAAAAGCACTGCGACATCCAGTACAGAAGCTGAATATTATTGCTTCTTAGTCCCGGACTATTGTGCTCAAGTCCTTTGGATGAGATCACAGCTTACCGACTATGGCTTTGGATTTAATAAAATTCCAATCTACTGTGATAACAAAAGCGATATTGCCTTATGTTGCAACAACGTTCAATACTCCAGATCAAAGCATATAGACATCAGATTTCACTTTATCAAGGAGCATGTTGAGAATGGTGTGATCGAACTTTATCTTGTCGACGCGGAGTATCAGCTAGCGGACATCTTCACTAAAGCCCTATGCAGAGAAAGAATTGAATTTCTGATCAACAAAATAAGAATGCGAAGTTTTACGCCTGAGACACTAAAACAGTTGGCAGATGAAGTTGATGAATAGTGGTGGTACCTATTCAAATATCCTGTATCATATGTATATATATTAAAACCATAAAAACCAAAAATATTTTTCATTTTTCAAATTTTTATAAAAACCAAAAAGATTTTTCAATTTTTTTCAAATTTTTATAAAACAAAATACAAAAATTAGAAAAATACCCAGAAAAAACCAAAGAAAAAAAATTTAAAAATCAAAAAATATAAAAAGAGGTAACAATGGCATGTCTTCTGAAAATCGATAACATAAATGTCATTCAACAATGATACGAGGCTGTAAATGAAGTTCGAGCAGAAGTTCCGAATGTTTTCAAAACATGCCAAATGGCTTGCTATTATTTCAGATAGCAACCCGGTCATCATTTAAAGGCAAGTATTTGCAAAAAGAAAACTTGACCTCCCAATGATGGGAATTTATTCACCCGGGCATGGTCTACTTTATAGACCATGCAAAGACTTATGTTTTACTTAGCGAACACAACTCGAGCCCTTCCTATGTTTTCAATAAGTGGTACGTTTCAATGCGCCTTATGAGTTAAAATAAGAGAAATCTTATTTTTATTGATAAAAAGTTGTCTTCATAATGAATTAGTATTTTCAGTAATCACAAAAAGATTTTTGAACGCTATTCGACCACTCAAACAATGACAACAACTCTTTAAATAGAAAACGGGTCGTCATTTGAGGGGGAGAATGTGTCATCCAATAATCTTTTAAAACGGTCTTTTAAAATAAGTCACGAAATAAAAGGATAAAGTTTTTAATAATGACGGATCATAATTTAAGGGAGTTAATGGATTTTAACTACACAAGCTTTAGATGTCATTTGCTTCAAACTTAAGGAACTTATTTGAAATTTAAGACTTAGTGAGTTCAGGCTTCAAACGACATTCGCTTAATATTGCCAACACCTCATAGTTGTAAAAGACTTAAGATTGTTTGGAAATAATCAACTAGAATTAATAGCCTTGAAGTTGATTCTCACAGGATAGATCTAAGCTTAGTTATACCTCAAACACGATCTCATGTATATGTGCGTACAAGGTTTTGCTGATTCTGAGGTATCAAAACCAGCAAGGGGGAAGGAGTAGATGTATTCTTGATAGTGTCCTTGGCCTTCTTTTGAGGTTAGCTTCTTTTGTCTTTTGAGGTTAGCTTCTTTTGATTTTAGGCCTTTTTGAATCTTTCGGGTGCACTATTTCAATCGCATGGTGGAAGAGACATCTCGTCATTAGTCAGTATGCATCATTTGAGTCCCCAGGGGGAAGTGTTGGGAGTATAATTATTTAAAACGTGAGAAGAGTTCTGTCTGATTCAATTAATGTTTTACCTGACCGGTCAATCTCTAAGCTTATTCTTAAAATGAGTAGAAATATTTGATAAAAGAGGTACACATAGGTATGATGATTCCTTTAGATTGTCAGTATCCTGTAGGAAGAAATGTCTTCTTCTGAGACTATAGTTTGATTTGGAGTTTATCATTTTTGACTTATTTAGTAGGAAATAATTTTTACATCCGAGACTTAGTTTGACTTTGGTGTTATCATTAATTAGCATAACTATCATGTAGAATAAAGCCTCATCCCGGGACTTAATTGACTTTGGTGTTGCGGTATCAAATTCTTGAAAGGGTTAATTGTGTAATTCAGATATCTGAACTTTATACATCAAGACTGCTTGATGCGGCTTGCAAGAAAGTTATGAATCTACTCAAGAAAGTATTATTGGTTTAGGGGGAAGCTAAGACAACATCAACACCGACATCACCAACATAAAAGCGTTAAGTTACATATGTATCGTAATCTGCTTCATACTCGAAAGTTTGGAGCAAATACATTCGTAACTTAGAAAAGAACAGTTGAAGCAATGTCGAAGAGCTTAAGACAGAGGAAATATAAGAGTTGACAACTTCTGAAAGAAAGAAAGGTTAATGAGAGCTTAGAAAAGTTTCATTGGTGTGAGAATTGTAAAATGAGACCTACGGCTTCTATCAAAGAACCATATGATTATCTATCAAATGATGTTCTATCACTTCAGTGTCCAAACCTCGTTACATAATAATCACTGTGAAAATATAAATGGATAGTGTAGACTTATGGTGATAATAAGGAGGTACTCAGTACAAAAATTTTAAGCATTTCTTAGTAAATTCAAAAAAAATCAAATTAATTGTACCGCATAGTCTTAGATACCCTCAAATATTGAAGGGTGTAGCTTAAAATTGTTTTCCTGGTGAGATATAGTGTATCATCTTGTCGGCCTGAATTTTAAATCTATTGATATCTAAAATATCAAAGGGATTAACATTTGTATAAGGGGAAAAATATTATTAAACTTTCAACTAATTTGTATGAAATAGTGATCAAATAAAATGGACTCAATATGCCCTTATTAGGACTTAAACTTTTTTAAACTAAACCTCTTATATATATAATATATAATAAAATATATATAATAAGTATAATCTAAAAATAATCAATGAAACCGAGAAGTAGTATAGAATATCCCCGGGTCGTTTATCCCCAGCGAGGCTGTGCTTGAGAATCGATACAGTCGGAAAATTGGAGTTTGAATGAGATTAATGATTTGGGAGTTTAGAAAGCTAAATTAATCAATAATAAGCAAAAACGATTGAGAAAAACCTAAAAATTATGAAATTAAACTGAAAAACGAGAGCAGGAATCCCGAACAAGGGGTCAAAAACCTAAAATCTTAAAAATTAACCCTACAAAGAAATTTTTACTTCTAATCTACTCTAGGGGACTAATAATGAAGAATGAAAAAGACTAGACCGAAAACGGAGTTGAAACGAGCTCTAAAATGAAAAAACAAAAACGGGAGTAATTCCCGTTCTTTAAAAAGTACGATTTTGCAAAAACGACCCTACGAACGATTTTCTATTTTTCCTAAATAAAATATGACTAAATAAAATTTTCTAAAAAAGAAAAATATTTTTTTGACTTTTTATTTATTTTTTATGAATTAAAAACAGTTTAAAAGAAAATAAATTATAAAAATTAGTAAATGAACAGTAAAAATTACGAAAAATTACAGAAAAATAGATTAAGCTACGACTATCCTAGGAAAAATGCTAACTTGAACCCACAGCTTATAAATAAGCCAGGAATAAGCCCACAAGGGCTGAAAGGCTTAATGGGAAAAATGTGGTTAAATTAATAACCACTTGGGCTTCTAACGAAGAAGTCCCAAGGGCACAGCGGTAGGAGTGTTTGTAGTAAAGAGGGTTGATGAGGGTTGAGACCCGGGTTCGAGTCTTGCTCACCCGGGTTTCCCCTTATCCCTTTTTTTTTAGAAAAACTTTTTATACAAACTTGTTAAGCACATGTAAATAAGCAACTTTCATAACTATCACTCTTTCTTAAAACCAAAAAATAAGCTGGAAAAGGGACAATAAGTTGGCAGTTTGCTAATTTTTAAACTAGGGATTTTTTTAGCTAAACTAGTTAAGGCTAAAAAAAAGCAAATAAGCTTTTGTATCAAAGAAATAAGCAAAGCAAGTACTAGCTACACTAAATAAGCCTAAAGCTACCAAAATAAGCATAAAGAAATAAACAAACAAGCAGGGAAAATAAGCAACAATAAAGGGGCATACTACTTTGTATTAAACTAAGGCAAAAGAGTTCTAAACTGATAAGCTCTTAAAAGGGAAAATAAGCTAAGGCCAAATGAAATAAGCTAAGGAAAATATCTATGCTAACCTATTAAGCTACTAGGAGCAAGAAAAAGCTAAGGAACTAGACCAAATAAGCCAGAACTCCAAGATAAGCTATAAGCCTATATTAGCAGGCCAAACAGTCAATGGGGCTCACTTAGGGCTTAAAAATAAGCACCTAGAGGGGGTCCTAAGGATTGAGCTTGTTGGGGCTTATAGCTGGACCTAAGGGCAATCTAAAAAGCTAAAAAGAACTAAGGGCTTAAGATACAAATAAGCTAGAAAAGTGGGCTTGAAAATAAGCTTTTGCACCAGGGCACTTTCAGTTTCTAAGGGCTAAAAAAAAGGGCTTGCTAAAAAGCTACTAAATAAGCTCAAATTGCAAAATAAAACTAAAACAGATTGAGCATAGCTCCTATTGAGCTTATATTCAAAAAAAATAGCAGCTAACAATCATGGTTACCATCTGATAATTCGGATTTAAAAGTAAACTCATGAAATTTATTTTGAAATGACAGTTTTAAGAGACACTTAAGAAAAACTCTAAAACAAATTCTCAAACCTACAATACTTTTAAAAACAGATGAAATATGCTTAAAAATGACTTGTAAAAAGTGACCCAAAGACCCAAGAGTTTTTTATAACCAATATGACCCGTTTGGCACCTTGTGCCAAACACTCCTTTAGATTTTAAAAACAGATTTTAACACTTATAAAGACTGAATTAAGCAATAAATTTTAAAGACAACTATTAACTATGCAATAATAAGCAATAAAAGGTAAAAAACAAAAGCAAATAAGCACTTGAAAAAGCTAATAAGCAAACAGTGAAATAAGCTATTCAAGGCAGTTTTTAGCTTAAGACTTAAAACAGAAGCATATAATCAATAGAAAACACAAATAAGACATAAATAAGTAAGAAAAGCAAGAATAAGCTAAGAATAAGCACTAATAAGCTGTTGCTACAGTAAAAAAAATTTTAAAAAAAATGTACCTCCACTCCTTGCTCAAAACAGGAGTTTATAGAACCTAAGTAAGCTCTAATCCTACCCAAGCTTATAAATAAGCTAAACTAAGAACCCAATGAGCCTTCCATGTCAGCCCATTCATCCAATAAGCACTCTTTTTTTTTCTCTTTTTCTCTTTTAGTCTTTCTTGTATAAAGTTTTAAACAGGTTAGTGAAATGCTTATATGAAATCTTATATGAGCTTAAAACATAAGTTAAAATGGAAAACTTGGAACACACAGTAAAACATAAGCTGAAATTTTCATTGACCTTTAAAAAAATACAAGTACATAAAAGTTAAACTTCAAATTTTAAACTGAACTAAAAACTATTCTCTAAAACTTCACTTGCCTCAATGGCTTACAAAAGATTTATATAGAAACGAGCTAGGGTTTTGGTCTTGGCCTCTTGTCTCTCTGTCCTTGTCTTTACCTTCTTTGTGCTAGTTACAAGTACATAAAAATTGAACTACTTAAAAACTTTAAAACTAAACTAGGCTAAAAAAAACTACTCTTTTGCCACAATGTCTTACAAGCTTTTTACATAGACGAGCTAGGGTTTCACTTTGGTCTTTTTTTCTTGTCTTCATCTCTTTGTGTTTCTTTGTAGAGACTAATGAGTCTTGTGTGCTTGTTGTGTGTGTAGAAACACAAAGCAATCTGAACCCTTTATTTTTCTTGTTGCCCACTCAAAAAAATTTCAACCATTGATCGAATGAGGTACTTTGGATTGCCAGCGTGGACAAGGACCATGTGGGGGTGGGGTTTATGATTGTGAAGGGTTTGGAGTGATGTGGTGAAGTCAACGAAGCTTGAAAGGGACGGGTTTGGTTGTTATGAGTTTGGCGGGAAAACTTGTGATGAAGATATACAGTGTTTCAAACACAAGGTGTGGGTTTGTCACAAATGGTCCTCCAAGTGATATATGTCTCTTTCACATTTCGTCCTTGTGTTTATAAATGTTTGAAAAAATAACAACATCACCCCCTCATGTATATATAACCAATTGCAAAAGAGGTCCTTATGGTTATATAAGTTTAATGGATTGGCAGATTTGACCCATGTGGTATATCTTTGGTGATTTGGCAGTTTTGGTCCTCGGACTTCATTTAGGGCTTATAAAAAGGGTAAATGGGCTTGGATTTGGGCCAATTTCTGACATGGGCTTCACAGTCTTCATGAATGATGCAAATGGGCTTTTGTCTTTATCTTGGGCCCATTTGGTCTTCAAGTGATATACTAATGGGCTTTCCTGGCCCATCAAATGGGTACGGGCTTGACCTATTAAGTATTCTTCATTGTCGGCTTTGACTTTGACTGTTGACTTTTTGCTGCTGACCATTTCTTTGACTTTGGTTGACTTGCTTTTCCATTCCGTGTCTGGTTTTGTCGTTTTGGCTTCGTTTTTCGTCCTTTTCTTAGATATCCGTTCCTGCACAACACAATTAGCAAAACAAGCATATTTTTGGCATTTTAAGTCCGTTTTTGGTTATTTTAGCTTGTTTTTAAAGGTAAAAGGTATGTGTAATTAAACACATACCAAAAATCCCCCATACTAAGGTATTGCCGTGTCCTCACGCAATGCTATGAAGTAAGCATTTAGAAAACTAAGAATCTCAATCACCCTCGACTAATAACCTCGAAAAGTAGCTAAGTGTTCATCAAGGGAGTTAAAGACTCATAAGTTTTGAAAATCCCCGTCTTTACCATTTATATATATATATATACACTTATTCCTACACATCTTTTTGTATTTTTCATTTTTCATTAATCAACTAACTAGAACGTTTGACTTTCGTTATTTTATAACTTTAAGGGATCATAGAACAAGATGCATTTCGATCCGAGAATGCCCCAAAAAGGATAAATTCATCGTTCCCGACTTTTCACTTATTCCAAACCAAGCTTAAAACGAAATCACCGTTAATTATGAGTTAAGATGCTAACACTACTCATATTTGCAACTTGTAAACTTTTCACTCCCGACAATTTATATCTTAAGGTGTATGTGCTATTTTGAATTTCAACCATGGATCAACGTTTTGCAACATTCTATGTTTCACGTTCCACCCGAGAATAATGAGTTTGAAGGCGAGATCATCCCATGTAGCGACTTTCGTCTCGGCACATCCCAACCTTGCGGTTAAGTGACCAGGCTTTTGACACCCCACAGAGACTAGTATCGGGACTCACGGACCTTAGGTTTCAAAAACTCTCAGGTTTTCCGTATGCACATAGCTTATAAAATATAATAGCCAAAGTTCAAAAGCATATTTGAATTTAACAAAAAGAGATCTTTTATTCACACTTAATATTAACTATTTACGCAGTTTGTAACCCTCGACCTTTTAGAAGGCTGCAACATCGGTTGTGAGCCGGCAAGATGCAGCAAACTTTTATCAGTCTCGGATTTTGGTTATTGAAGGTTGCGATTTGGTTCTGCGTTTTGCCTCTGCATTTTGGTTATTGAAGGTTGCGATTTGGATCTGTGTTTTGTCTAAAGTTGAAGACCCTTATTGCGTTTTGGTGGAAAGAATCTCTGGCAAAAAAATTTCTCCATTGCGTTTTGTCTAAGTTTCTAGACTGCGTTTTATCTAGGACTCATCATTGCGTTTTGTCTTAACTTCCAGACTAAGACTTGTGTATTACATTTCGTAAACTTACTTAAACCAAACCAAACCACAAACAAATAACATATCACCTAAATCAACAAACAATCATCACTTTAAACCATACAATCACTAAACATTGAACCGATCCCAAAAGTTTATCAAGAATACAAGTAATCAACCATGTCCAGTAATTCAGATAGATATTCAAGCGCCGGTTCCGATACCGCCCCCCTCCTATTCTCGATGACTGATAAACGAATCAGGCATCATAGAAATTTGGTTTATTGTGGAGGAATAGGAAAATGGAGATTTACATCTCAGTCGATTGATCAAGGTCCCTTCAGCTTGGAGTCAACCCAGGACAAGACACTAGTAACGACGCTTGAAGGGGTTTCCATCTTGGACCAGAAAGGGCTCGAACTTATGATGATCTTAATGACAATGAAAAGAAACGATTCGATGCCGATGTCTGTGCAACCAACAATGTACTTTCAAGATTACCCAAAGACATCTACAAGCTCATCAATCACAACATTGAAGCAAAAGCAATATGGGACAATGTCAAAATGCTTCTCGCGGGATCTGAACTCACCAAAGAAGACAGAGAATCTCAGTTGTATGATGAATTTGAACGCTTCAAGATGCTTCCTGGTGAAAATATCAATGAGTACTATGTCCGGTTCCACAAGCTTGTTAATGACATGAGGAATATCAGGATGACTATGCCTAACATTCAACTAAACTCCAAGTTTGTCAACAACATGTCACCTGAATGGGATAGATTTGTCACAGCAGTTAAACTGAACAAAGGTCTGAAAGAGACAAATCATGAACAACTGTATGCATACTTGAAACAACATGAGAAGCATGCTGCACAAGATCGACTGATAATTGAAAGAATCACTCCACCCACTAATGATCTGCTTGCCTTTGTCTCAAGTGTGCAACCCTACTCCCAACCGTTACAGAGTCAGTCTCTTCAATATCAATCATCCACAACACCTTCTCAGTCTCAAAATGTCCAATCAATGACATATCCACAATTTGCTGAACCATCATCACTTGACACTGGATACACCCAAACTGATGAAATCCTTGACACCCTCACCAAACAATTTGCACTACTCACCCAATCATTTAGAGCAACAAACCCTTACCAACAGACAAACAAAACCACTTCGAACCGTCATTAGCACCTCGAAATCTAGCAACCATTCAGGATGGTCAGATCGTGGTTCAGAATGTTCAAGGATGACATAATCAGAATCAGAGGAACTTTGCTCGAGGAAATGGTGTAGCAGGTTTTGGAGGAACTCAGAATAGAGCTGGGAATGCTAATGCAGGTCAGGGAAAACCTATCAAGTGTTATAACTGTAATGGGATAGGGCATATTGCATGGAACTGCACTCAGCCGAAGCGTCCACAGAATTTTGATTACTTCAAGGACAAGATGCGGCTGATTAGCAAGCCAAGAGAATGGAGCAGTCAGGAAGAGAAGCGTTACTCTTCCTTGGGTTGGTAGAACAACCAACTCACTTTTGAGCTGTGTGGATAACCAACCTGTCAGGGATTTTGCTATCAAATGAGATAACAATTTTCAGAAGATGAGTGTGATATGCTTGACTCAGATGTTGATGATGAACCTACTACTCAGTCTATCTTCATGGCCAATTTGTCATCAGCTGGGCCAACAAATCTACAAGCTAGCTCATCCGATGCATCAATATTATCTGAGGTACCTGATCTGGAAAATGCTAATGTTGCTAGTAATATTGATCAGGTCGAGCATGAGATTCATAGCGAAGTACAACAGTCAACTGTTATTGACTCAAATAATGATGATATGGGTAATAGTAATGTTATCCCATATGAACAATATCTGACCACCAATAACGTTTCTGTTGTACCAAGTTGTGCATCTTCTGCTCCAAATACTGCATATGTGTTGATTGATAATAATGTGCACACTCCTAATGAACCATCAGTAACTGAACTAGCCATATATAAGGAACAAGTTGCCATATATGAAAAACGTGCTAAGTTTGAACTTACTAAACGGGGACTAGACGAATGGATGATCAGAGTGATAGAGCTATACTTAGATTCTCGGAGATCGTAATCGAAAGGAAGAAAAACTAAAACAGGAGCTACATTCCGTTAAGCTAGAGCTTAACCACTCTATTAAAAGTCAAACGGTAATACAAGAAAATGTAAATACTTTACAACAGACTTTTAAGCAAAGAGAGTCGCAACTTCTGAATGATTTTTCAAACCTGAGAAAGCTAAAGGATAAACTTGAAAATAAGTTACACGTACAAGATCAATCCATTCAAACTGTTCATATGATGCTGAAACCTAAAAAGTTATGTGAACAGTATTCGGAAATAGCCATAGGTGTACAGAACCCATTTTACCTTAGAAAGGCCAAAGTGGCTCAACTAACACTTTATGATGGTAATGAAATTATTAATCCGGACCATGACCCTACAAATGTCCCTTTATCTGAGGAAGACCTAGAGTTAGCCGAGTTAGCTAGGCAGAAAATGCATGAGAAAATGAATGACCCCGTGTGTGTGGAAAAGAGGATTAAGTACATACCTCATAATTATTCCAAAGAGAACTTCCTTGCAACTTTCACACCACAGACCCAACTAACCCCTAAACAAGTTTTTTGGTCCATAGATCTAGAAAAACGTAAGGCTGAAGAGCTAAAGGCAAAGACCCCACCCTTGACAGTTTTACCACCTGCTACTGTGTATCCTCCCAATACCCCTGTCCATCTGGTCCCCCAAACGCTTCCAACCACAAGTTAAGTAAATATTGGTCTATATGTAATTACTCAACTTTTTTGGGACTTTGAAAAGACTTGTAAGAAACGAATTACACCAACGGGAATAACTGAAGGGGAAAGGGGTTTTGAGCAAACTAAACGGTGTTACTTAACGAAAGTCATTCCATTTTTCAACCTACTCAAAGAACATTTTGACAGTGTTCAAAAATCACTTGTCACTAAAGTTAGAGCAATGAAAGCAGTTTTTGAAAATATGGAAGCGAAAGTGGACTAGAATGCTGTAGACAAAAAATGTAGGGAGATTAAACGTAGGAATCTCCTCATCATGAATGAGAATTTAATTGCTGAATGCTTGTCCAAAGATGTGTTTTATACTGCAACTGATTCTGTGTTAAATGTATCTAGATTTTCTGACATGCATGATGCTTTCACTATTGCTCAGAAACGTATTGCCGACCTTGAATCTGCAAATTCTAATCTGAGAAACAAGATTCAAAATGATGACCACGAATCAATGATAAAACATTTCTCCAAACTTGAAGTTGAACACTTTAACTTACAATTAAAATATCAAAATCTCAAAGAATGTTTTGGAAACAAAAAACCAGTGACGTCTTCCGGATAGCTCCCTTCCATTTGATTCATCACCTGTTTGTGATTAGAACTAAAATGAACAGATTCAAAGTTGAGGCAATACGATTCGTGAATTAAAGGAGAAAATCTCTCGCTTAACAAAGAAAAATAGTGATGCAGATCCCACTCTTGACATTAAGGCCTTAGTTTCTCAGAAACAAAGATTTAACTGCAAAGGCTCCAATGCCTTCACGGAACTCAATGAAACGCTTTAGGGCAGAAAATGCCAAAGTTTTAATAAAGCAGCATTATAAGGAATTGGTAGGATTCCAATTATGATAACGGCATGCCAAAACCCACTAACCAGAACAAATCTTCTTTGTTATCTAAAATTGAAAACCTTAAGGCTCAACTTAAAGATAATTCCAAATGTGTCACTATACCTGAGAGCAAACCTAAAGTGCTGGCTCCTGGTAGATATCCTATAGATGTCGAACCATTCCACCTCCTTCACAAGAATAATCGAGAAGTGGCATTCAAACACAATAACAAAACGCAGTTCTTGTGTGAACCACCGCGACAAGCACACGTATCGAGTTCCTTAAGAAAAGTAGAAACCCTATCGCGAAAATAGTAGAGGACCGCTAAGGTGGAAAGACCATTGGATACCATCTCTTCATCTGCTTGCCGTTACACTAAACACTCTCAGGAGCTATTAGAATATGTAATATGCGTGTATCCTAAAGACTTTAGCCCTAGGAATAAACAGAATGCCTTTACCACTTCACTTAGGAAAAAGCGAGTTACTTTTGTCGAACCATGTGAAACCTCAACTCATAACACACTACCACAAGTTGAGCACTAGAAAATAAATTCGACTAATGCACCTGGAATTCCCTCTACAGGAGTAAAAGGTGCCTCAGCAGCTAGCAGGTCAAAGCCTAGGAGCAATACAAAGAAAGATAAGACCTTGCCAACTAAAAGTGCCTTGAAACAAGTAGAAGCCCATTCTTGGATGAATAAGTCGAATGAGAAACAAAAGAATCATGTTGATTCTAGTATTAGCTATAAGCGTACTGTAATTAATTCGAATTCTAATACTTCTTGCAAAACTTGTAACAAATGCTTAATTTCTGTTAATCATGATCAATGTGTTGTGCGTTCTGGGATGTTTGTGAAGCAATCCCCTGCCACTAAAGTATGGCGGGTTAAACAGATAAAGCAAGTCTGGAAGGCCACATGGAAATTATTTACCACTATCAGTCATCAGTGGTGACCCACTGGCAGACTATTACCTTTAGGAGATCAGTGGCCTTTAACTAGGAATACTCCACCTAAGGTCTTGCCTACAAAACAATGGAAGCCCACTGGTAGACTTCTCCCGTTAGGAAGACAGTGCCCTTTAGTTAGGTCTACTGCTCTTAAGAGTGACTGTATGCCAGCTGATCCACAGGAAACTATTACCCCTGTAGCATATAATCTTGCGTGCACTAACCAACCGGACCCCAATTGCAATTGGGGATCCAATGTATCCAAATCTCCATTTTTGCCTTTGTTCAAATGCAGGTTGTACAGATCGTTCTCTGGTATTTGGACTCAGGCTGCTCAAAACATATGACTGGAGATCGCTCACGGCTCAGGAATTTTGTGAAAAAGTTTATCGGGACTGTTCGATTCGGAAACGACCATTTTGGTGCAATTAAATGGGTTATGTGATTATGTCATTGGGTGGACAGTGTAATTTTTGTAATTTCCAGGGTATACTATGTAGAAGGACTTGGACACAACCTTTTCTTTGTTAGTCAATTTTGTGATTCAGATCTTGAAGTTGCCTTCAGAAAGCATACATGTTTCGTCCGAGACTTAGATGGTGTCGACCTTATTAAAGGAAGTCGTGGCACGAACTTATACATCATTTCTGTTGAAGATATGATGAGGTCCTCTCCCATTTGCTTACTATCTAAAGCCTCCAAGAACAAATCTTGGTTATGGCATCGCCGCCTGAATCACTTAAACTTTGGCACCCTTAATGATCTTGCTCATAAAGATCTTGTTAGAGGCTTACTTCGGTTGAAGTTTGAAAAGGATCATTTATGTTCTGCATGCCAACTTGGAAAGAGCAGGAAAGCTACCCACAAACCCAAGACGATTAACACCATTATGGAAGTTTTACACACCCTTCACATGGATTTATGCGGACCGCTGAGAGTGCAGAGTATAAATGGGAAGAAATACATTTTGGTAATAGTCAATGACTACTCCAGGTTTACATGGGTGAAGTTTTTAAGATCCAAGAATGAGACTCCTACTTTTGTAATCAACCTGTTAAAACAACTTCAAGTTGGTCTCAACAAAAATGTTAGGTTTGTGCGGACTGATAATGGCACCGAATTTGTAAATAAAGCCTTAACTGATTACTATGAAAGCGTCGACATTACCCATGAGAAGACCATTCTAAGAACTCCTCAGTAGTATGGTGTTGTTGAATGGAGGAATCACACTCTTGTTGAAGCTACTCAAACAATGTTGATATTCTCTAAGGCTCCCTTGTTTCTTTGGGCAGAAGCTGTGGCTACTGCCTGTTACACCCACAACCGATCCCTTATACATACTCTTTACAACAAAACCCCATATGAACTAGTGCATGACAAGAAACCGGATCTCTCCTTCCTACGTATATTTGGGGCTCTCTGCTACCCAACAAACAATAGAAAAGATCTTGGCAAATTGAAAGCTAAAGCAGACATTGGGTTCTTTGTTGGTTACGCACCAAACAGGAAGGGTTACAGAATCTACAACAAACAGACCCGACAAATCAAGGAATCTATTCACATCACATTCGATGAGCTGACTGAGCAGACGGCTCTTGTACACTCCAGTCTAGGACCCGCACCTATCCTTTTGACGCATGGACCTATCAGTTCAGTGCTCCTACCTAATCCTCCTCCTGCAGCACCTTATGTACCTCCTACTAATAAGGAACTGGAGATTTTGTTCTAGCCTATGTTTGATGAATATTTTGAGTCTTCTACGGTTGATCGTCTGGTACCCCCTGCTCCTGCAGTTCAAGCTCCAGTTAACCCTACCGGTCCATCAGTATCCATCCCCATTGATTAAGAGGCACCATCGGGAAGTCATTCACCATCATATTTGGATCATCAATCCTCTTCAGTACATCAAGGTATTGCAGCTGAGAATTTATTTGAAGTAAATCCTTTTGCTATAGCTGATCCTAAACCATTTGTTAATGTGTTCTCCCCAGATCATAACTCTGAAGCATCATCTTCTGGGGTAATCGCGAGAACTGAATCCACCCAAACCACTCAGCCTCATGAACATCTCTGAAAATGGACCGCCTCTCATCCTATTGATAATATTATTGGGAACCCTTTTCGACCGGTATCTACTCGGAAGCAGCTTGCTACAGATTCTTTGTGGTGCTTCTACAATTCAGTACTGTCCAACGTCAAACCGAAAAACTTCAAATCTGCTGTTACTGAAGACTGCTGGTTTCAAGCCATGCAAGATGAAATCTATGAATTTGATCGAACCTGGACATATGGGAATTATTAGTGCCACCATCCAGACTGTGCCAATATATTGCTCTTAAGTGGATTTATATAAGGTGAAACTTGACGTCTGGGTGACGTGCTAAAAAACAAGGCACGTCTTGTAGCGAAAGGATATCGTCAGGAAGAAGGTCTTGATTTTGAAGAATCTTTCGCCCCGGTCGCCAGACTTGAAGCTATCAAAATATTTCTGTCCAATGCTGCCATCAAAAACATGACAGTTTATCAAATGGATGTGAAAACTGCATTCTTAAATGGCGAGCTTAAAGAAGTTAAGTATATGGTTACCAACCTGAAGGCTTCGTATGACCCTTATCGTCCACATCATTCTATCGTAGATAAATAAAGCTCTTTACGGGTTAAAACATGCACACCGAGAGCCGTGGTATGCACTTGTCGAAGTTTCTTCTGGCATAAGGATTCTCCAAGGGTTAGTCGATCCAGACCTTGTTCATATAAGAAAACCGCAAACACACTCTTCATGTTTCAATTATACTTTGAGATATAATCATGCCTCGACTGATCCCAAAGACTGTGAACGATTTTTAATGAAGATGAGCCTCTAAAATTTAATTCGATGATGGGTCAAATATTCTTTTCTTGGCAAACAAATTTTCTTAGAATCCTAAAGGCATTTTTTTTTTCTTTATTATTTCATAATCAATCTAAATATGCTAATATATTTTAAAGAAATTTGATCTTCATATAAAGTGACCTGTTGACAAACTAGTCCCATAAGGTGGAAAGCGAATAAAACAAAACTGGACAGGACCTCTCAAGGGTCCAGTTGACAGACACAATATCGTAGTTATGATTGGATTCCCATGATGTATCCACAGCCAGTCGAAACCTGACCTTTAGTCTTTGCTGTTGTGCATGGTGCTATATATCAATCCTAAGCCCACTAAAAAGGCACCTTGAAGTAGTTAAACTGTCTTTCGGTAATCTTCAAAGAACCATAAATATAGTCTTGTATCCAAAGACCAAAAAACCCCCCCCCCGTACGTGCACAACAGCATACGCAGACGCAGATCATGTAGGTTGTTCAAGACACTCGAAGAGCACATCAGGCAGTGCACATTCCTTGGTGACGGAAATTAGATAAGCTGGTCATGCAAAGAAGCAAACTAGCACTCCATCTCGTCTACAGAGGCATAATACATCGCGATAGTCTGATGCTGTGCCAAAATCTTATGGACTTAGGTCTCAATTATCGGATTAAAGGCTTTTGCATACAATCACATCCCTCCTGTAGTTGTGACAACAAGATGTCCATAGGCTCTCTGCTGCAAACAACATCCAGCACTCCAATGTCTAAACACATCGACAATCTCGACATCATTTCATCAGAGAACAAGTGGAAATGGAGTGGTATTAGGTTGAATTATCGTGAGGATAGAGTATAAACTGGCGGATATATTCACTAAGGGCACTACCCAAGAACGATCGAAATCTTCTTCTGCGGCTTGTATGATTAGTATGAAGCCAGAGACCCTTAAACGTCTATCAGGATGATACCAGATGAGTAAACGGATTTGCTTCCATAGCCTTATGTAAATAATTACAATGTCAGAACCCAAAAAGAAATACAAAAATACAAACCAACAAAATCATAAAAATTAGAAAATACAAATTCTAAAAAAAAATAATAAAAAATTCAAGACAAGTCTTCTGTTATCGATAACATTACGTCATAGAAAGTCATTCAATAATGACAACGGGTCTTATAAAAATGAAGCTCGATCGGAAGTTTAAACTTTTCAAAACATGTCTTTATGGCTTGCAGTTATTTCAGACTGCAACCCGTTTTTCAAATTGAGGAAGCTGGTCGTTAAAAGACGGCTGTTCCTAACAACGGGTGATTAAGTTCTCCCGGGCATGGATTACTTTACATTCATGCAACCCCGATCTAATGTACGCTTCAGTGCATTATTTCTTGATCCAGAAGAGAAGTCTTCTTTTTATCCAAATGATTTTCCGTCTATGATTCTTCAGAAAATTATTTGTGTTTCTAAAGTTGGAAAAGTTTGTCTTATACCAATCAATTGGACTTGAATTTTCAAAAATTTGAAACTCAATAACGACTATAACTCTTTAAATAGAAAATGGGTTCATTGATTGACAGGGGGAATTATTTTTTTTTTTTCATTTATGACATCTAACGGGCATTTTGTTAATTCATATAAATAATTAAGCAAGATAGTGTATCTAACGGGGTTTCTGTTTGAGGGGGAGTTGAACTTGTTTTAACCCAAAAGGCTAAAAGTGTCAATTATATGCAGTAAAAGTCTTATGTCTATTGTCCTACTATGACTCTTTGTCTCATTAAATGTTAAGGACCTTTTATGCCAATTATATATCTTAATTTTACCTTTTGTAGAACATTTGTGTTAAATTGTTAAGTAGGTAGAAAAGAGAGTGGCTGGAAATGTCAATTCCTGAAAGATTGTTGATTGATTAATTTTCTCTTTCAAACTAAATATATAATATAATAAAATAAAATATATATAGTCTAAAAAAAACAATAATCAATAAAACCAGGAAGCAGTATAGAATTTTCCCGGGTCGTTAATCCCCAACGAGGCTGTGCTGGAAAAATCATAACAGTCGAAGATTGAGTTGAATGAGTATATGAGTTTTGATTTTGAAGTGTGGAAAAGCTAAATTAAACAAACAAAAACAAAAAAACTTTAAGAAAAACCTAAAATTATGAAATTAAGTAAAAAAAAGAGAGCACGAATCCCGAACAAAGGTCCCAAAAACCTAAAATCGTTCAAATAACCTACAAAGAAATTTTTGACTCTAAACTACTCTAGGGACTAATAACGAAGAATAAAAAACGACAGACTAAAAACGGAGCTCCGTTTGACCCAAAAACAGTCAAGACAAAAACCGACACCGCGTCCCTTTCTTAAAATCAAAAAGTTACAAAAATGACCCTATAACGAAAAATTTTTTGAGTTTTTTCCCTACAAAATTTATGAACCGAAAGAAAATTTTCTAAAAAAGAAAAATATTTTTTTTGATAATTTTTGAATTTTTTATGAATTTTTTAAACTTTTAACTAAATTAAATTATAAAAAATACTAAACTATTTTTAAAAATTCTAAAAAATTTACCTAAAATACTAGACACTAAATACTACCTACGAAAAATAAGAAACCAAAATTTGGCTTATAAATGAGCCCGAAAATAAGCTGGAAACAGCTTATAGCTTAAAAGGTGAAAAAGGGGTTAAAACTTAAACCACTTGGGACTCTAATGTAAAAGTCCCAAGGGCGCAGCGGTAAGGGTGGTGTTATAAAAGGGGGGGGGGGGTGTACGAGGGTAGAGGCCCGGGTTCGAGTCTTGCTCACCCGGGTCACCCCTTGTCTCCTCTTTTTTTTTATAAAAACTTTTTACACAAACTGTATAAGCACATTAGACATAACAATTTTTAAAACTACAACTTTTTTAGAAAAGCTACAAATAAGCTGAAAAAGGGCTTTGAAAATGGACAGAAGCTTAAAGTGAGCTTAAGGCAAAAAGTGGCTTTTTCTTTTGAACTTTTTGGACTAAAAAGCTAAAATTTAAACTAAGAGGCTAAAAGAAGTTATTTATCCTAATCCTAAATAAGCACTAGTGACTAAAATGTAATAACTAAATAAGCTGTAAAAGGGCTTAAATTGACAGAAAGCTTAACTAAGCTTAAAAGGCAAAAGTGGCTAAGTCTTTTGACTGATTGGACAAATAAGCTACAATTTGAATAAATAAGCTGAAGGAATTAACTAACCTATCTTAAATAAGCACTAAAGAGCTAAAATCTACAACTAAATAAGCTAAAAAGGCTTAAACTAGTCAGAAGGACTAAATAAGCTTTTAGGCTTAAGAGGCTAAGCTTTGGTGAACTGTTAACACAAAATAAGCAAGGAAAATAAGAAAATGAGCACACACAAACAAAATGAGCTACTAGGAACAAGTATAAGCAAATGAGATAAGCTCAATAAGCCAAAAATTTGCTTAATACCCTCAGCAGTACTTAACTTAACTTAGTACTGCTAGAGTAAAATTTAAGCCTAGGGACACAATTTTTGGCTTAAAAATAAGCAACTAAAAGGGCTTTTTAAGGTCTGAAACAAAAGGGACTTATCAAAGAGCTTATTGGCTTTTTAGAAAAGCCAAAAGCTAGGGATGAGACCCCCTAATAAGCTAAAACAGATGGCTTAAAAAGGACCCCTTAGCACCAGGGGAAATAAGCTAAACAAGGGGGCTTATCTTGACAGCTTGAAATAAGCTGTCAAATAAGCTCAAAATGAACAACAAAGTTAAAACAGATGAAAAGAAGCTTGTGAAAAGCTCATATTCAAAATTCCATTTTCTACAAACAAAGAAAACATGCTGATTTTTTGAGTTGGAAAAAGGGGTTTTTCTTTCAAGAAGTGGCAACAAATAATTTTAAGGCAGGTTTGACTTAGGAAACAAAAGACTCAAACACTTTTGTTTAGACACACAAATGACACTCTTTTGGAACCTAAACTCAAGATTACAAGAACTTAAGCTAATAAGCACTTTGGTTTCTTTTAAAATCCAACAGTTTTAATAAGATTAGAAAACTTGAAAACAACTTGGGACTTTAAAAACTCGTTGAAAACAATTCAAACAACTAAAAAACTTCCAAGCTAGAAGTAGCCAAATGGTTACAACCCATGACCTTCCCATTTCTACCCGTTTTAGACTTAACCCAAACACCCCTTTATATTTTTAAAGTGCTTTTTAAGCTAAGTTTGTAAAGATTAAATCCAAGATTTTGAACAACAGATAATCAACAAACAATATTAAGCAATATTAAACACAATCACTACAGGAATAAGCACTTTAATAAGCACAAGAGCAATAAGCAGTTTACAAGCTTTACTTGACAGTTTTGCATGAAAATTCAAACAAGGTACTTAATAAACAAACAACCAACAAAAACAAGCATTAACAACTAAAATAAGCAAGATTAGAGAAATAAGTAGAAAATAAGCTTTGCTACAGTAACAATAAGCTAAAATTTAAAAAGAAAATGTACCTTAATCCTTGCTCAAACAGGATTTTTGAATTCCTAAATAAGCTCTAAAACCTACCCTTAGCTTATGAATAAGCTTAAACTAAGAAAACCCAATGAGCCTTCCATAATTGCTCATTCATCCACAACTTGATCAAACAGTAGCTTTTCTTTTTTCCTTTTTTTTTGATTTTTCTTAAACTTTTGTATAGAAGTTTTAAAACAGGTTATGAAGAGCTTATATAAGAGCTTTAAAAGAAACAAGAATTTGGAAACACAAGTTGAAACTCAAACCTCAATTTTCATTAAAAATAACAAGTACATAAAAGCTAGTGTAAAACTCAGCAAACTAAAACTTAACTTCTAAAAAAAAACTACACACCAAAAACTAAACTGCCTCAAGGGCTTACAACAGCTTTAAATAGCCAAAATAATCTAGGGTTCCTGTCTTGGTCTTCTCTCTTTGTCTTCACTTGGGTGTGTTTGTTTGTAGACACAAAAACAGATGTGTGCTTGTGTGAGATGAAAACCCAAGCAACCTAGCCCTATCATTATCTTGGTGCCCAAGTCGAATTATATCAACCATTGATGAATTTTTGAGGGAATTTGGATTGCCAGCTTGGCAAAGGCCATGTGGGGGTGGGGTAAGTGTTGGTGATGGTTTTGGAGTGTTGTGGGAGGTCAACGAGGAGGGGGGACATTGCCAGAGGTGGGGTTTGAGTTTGGCGGGAAATTTATGAAGAAGATATACAGTAACTCAAAATTGGGTGTGAGTTTGTGGGTTTGACACAATTGGTCCTCCAAGGTTATACTTGTGTTTGCAACTTCAGTCCTTGTGGGTTATAGATGTTTTGAAACTTGGCAGAACAACCCCCTAAGAGTTATAAAGGGTATTACACCCAAGGTCCTTGTTAGTTATAACTTTGGAAGTTTGGCAGACTTAACCCTTGTGGTTAATTCTTTGGGCAATTGGCAGTTTTGATCCCTCACAAAATTTTCTTCTTATTTCTTCATTAAATAAGTTTAGGGATTGGCAAGTTTGGCCCCTAAACTTATTTTTCTTCACTTGTTGACTTTTGGATTTGTCAGGGTTGACTTTGGTTGACTTTTTGACACTTGGGCTTTGTCTTGTCTTTGTCTTTTCCACGCTTTTCCATTCCGTGTCCGGTTTTGTCATTTTGGCTTCGTTTTTCGTCTTTTTCTTAGATATCCGTTCCTGCACAACACAATTAGCAAAACAAGCATATTTTTGGCATTTTAAGTCCGTTTTTGGTTATTTTAACTTGTTTTTAAAGGTAAAAGGTATGTGTAATTAAACACATACCAATTGTATACTAGTATAAAGGCCCTTTGCGTTTTGACCCGGTCAAACTTACCAAAAACCAGTCAAACATCACTCTCTTTCTCTCTCAAGTCAAAACACATACCCTCTTTGCGATTTGCCTGACTTGCGATCATTTGTGTGATTTTTTTTGCCTCGGTAATACTTGTTTTTTGTTCTTCATCATCTTATTATGTAGTATCTATAACATCTTTGCTTAAAACTCATTGAATTTCTTGTTATGTAGATATTCGTGCTTACTCATCATCTACTTCGTGGTTAGTGTTTTCTATTTGAGTATTTTGTGCTGGGTTTTGCTTATATAACATGCCAAATGCAATCGTTTATGATTTTAATGTCCCCCCATGTTTAATTTATGGTCCGTGTGATTTTCGTGCAAAGTTTGACTTTTAAAGTCAAAATCATAGTCGTATGTTGTTAGTAATGGCCATTTGTTGTTGTTGGGATTGTTAGTTGGTATTATAGACTGCATGTAATGAACTAGTTAAGCCATAGATGCCCCCAATTGTATGTTAAAATTAGGGTAGTTGAGTGTTCTTGGTTGCGGTTTGTATAGGATATCTTGGTTGTGTTTTGTTGAGGATCTCTAGATTGCGTTTTGATCTGATGTTCTTAGTTGTGTTTTGCCTAGAAGTTCTTGATTGTGTTTTGCGTATTGATGTTCTTGATTGCGTTTTGGGTAAAAGTCCTTGATTGCGTTCTGTGTGGAACTCCTTTGTTGCGTTTTGCCTGATCTAAACCTTTGCATTTTGCCTGATATATGTCTCTGCGTTTTGCCTAATGAATGTCATTGCGTTTTGAGTTTTAATATGCCATTGCGTTTTGTCTATATAAAATTGTGCTTCGCAGGACAAAATGCAATTAATTGCGTTTTGTGATTGAAGACCCTCATTAGTACTAATGTAGGACCCACTGTTGTTCAAAATTATTAAAAAATGTTGCGTTTTTGATTAAAAAGTGATAAAATAATTCCTATACGATTTTGTGTAAATTGCGTTTTTGCCCTGTCTTGCGACTTGCCTCTGCGTTTTGTCTAAGTTTTATGAAAATATTAACTGCGTTTTGGGTGTTGGGTTTTGTGTGCATTGCGTTTTGCCTATTGCGTTTTGTCTATTCTAATAAAACATAGGTTCTGTGTTTTGGCTGGTGGACTCTCTGCGTTTTGAATTTCAACCATGGATCAATGTTTCCAACATTCTATGTTTCACGTTCCACCCGAGAATAATGTGTTTGAAGGCGAGATCATCCCATGTAGCGACTTTCGTCTCGGCACATCCCAACCTTGCGGTTAAGTGACCAGGCTTTTGACACCCCACAGAGACTAGTATCGGGACTCACGGACCTTAGGTTTCAAAAACTCTCAGGTTTTCCGTATGCACATAGCTTATAAAATATAATAGCCAAAGTTCAAAAGCATATTTGAATTTAACAAAAAGAGATCTTTTATTCACACTTAATATTAACTATTTACGCAGTTTGTAACCCTCGACCTTTTAGAAGGCTGCAACATCGGTTGTGAGCCGGCAAGATGCAGCAAACTTTTATCAGTCTCGGATTATTATTCTTACTATGGGCTTTCTTTAGAAGGCTGTAACATCGGTTGTGAGCCGGCAAGATACAGCAAACTTTTATCAACCCACAGTTTATTATATTTTTTGCATTTTTCATCTTTTTTTTATATTGGGAAAACGTCTTTTTGAAAAATTCAAGTATAAATTTGAACTAAGTCTAAAGTTTTTGCTATATACTACATAAAAATTATTGATTTAAGTTTAATTTCCAAAAGTAGCACGTATATTAATCAGGTTAGAATCTTATGGGAGAAAAAGCGACAAATTACACTTATGAGCTCTTAAGATTTCCAAATAATCCTTGTTTAGCATTCAACTCATACTTAACACTATCATTTTTCATTCTTCGCGAATATTCGCGAACGCTTAGTCTAAAAGTTAAGGAACAAGCTAGAGCTCAACACGCTCGATCGAGTCAAAATTTACTCTTATTCTACCCAGCAGGAAAGTCAAAATTGTGACAAAACACTTATTTTATTTTTGAAAATTTTAAATTTTTTTCATTTTTTTTTGAAATTTTGGTGGTAAAAACGGGATTACGTGATAACAACGGCTGCAGGCACAATCAAATCGAAGATCCCCCCATACTAGAATGAAACATTGTCCTCAATGTTTTACGTTTTTACGAAGGGTTTTCTTACCATAAATCCTAATCGCCGTTTATGAAGATGCATAAAGATAAACGTAGTCGATAAGGAATAGGATGATCGGGATTCCCAATGAAGCTGAGGATTGTGAAGCTCATGGATCGAAAGGACAAACACGCGAGCACGAGAGGCCCTTCAAAATCCAGGACCTCCTGGACATACAGTCTACAAAACACAAAACATGGAAAAGGAAAGAGGCAAGCCTCCTCACAACTACTAAACACTTATTCATTACTAGTACGCTCGCATAACAACTACTAGTTTATTACTACTACTGAAAACTAGATAAGCATGGGGTGCCTCCCACGAAGCGCAATGTTAGGGTCAACTAAGCTTGACCCAATCCCCTGAATTTAGTGTCCATACAAGGAAGTTTGGAGGTCAGGGATATCCATAGCAAGGGATATTCACCTCCCAAAGTAGTGCGTGAGACGATGACCATTTACTTTGAGTTGGCCTGGCGTTTATGGTATAACTCAACGGTGCCATACGGAAAAACTTGAACAATGGTAAATGGTCCTGACCAACGGGACTTCAACTTGCCGGAGAAAATTTTCAATCTTGAGTTAAAGAGGAGGACTTGATCACCGACGTTGAAAACGCGGTTTTTGATCTTTGCGTCATGAATCCTCTTAGTTTTCTCCTTGTAGATCAAAGAATTTTCATAGGCATGATCACGCCGTTCACTTAAATCATTTATTTGTAACTTTTCGTTGATCACCGCTTTTGAAAGATCAAAGTTTGCATGTTAAAGGGGCCCAGACAGCTGTTGGTGCTCCAACTCAATCGGCAGATGACATGCCTTTCCATATGCAAGCTTGTACGGAGTGTACCCAATGGGTGTTTTGTACGCTGTATGGAAGGCCCAAAGAGCGTCATCCAGTTTGTCCGACCAAGAGGCACGATTTTCGCCCACTGTCCTTTCAAGAATTCTTTTTAAACCACGATTCGACACTTCACAACCTGCCACATTGTCTGGGGGTGATACGCGTGAGAGACGATGAGTGACTCCGTATTTAAGCATGACCTTTGCAAACTGGTCATTGCAAAAATGTGTTCCACGATCACTGATGATGGCAACGTGAGCACCAAATCAGGCAAAGAGAGATAGTAAGAAATTTTGCAACTACTCGGGGCGTCGTTGGTGGGGAAGCGCCTTTGCTTCAAAATCTACCCATTATATGAACAGATAGTCGACCACAGCTCACCGAGTATGTATTTGTTGCCTCTAGAAGATGGGAACGGTCCCCATGAAGTCGATGCCCCAAACGTCAAAGATTTTCACAAACTGGATGGAATTTTGCTGGCATCTCATTCCCTTTGTAAATTTTTTCCTTGTCGTTGCACGAGTCACATTTTTAACCACTCGTGTGCATCTTGTATATTGAAGGCCAAAAGAAATCCGGCATCCAAAGACCTTTTTTGGCAGTGAGGTTTGTTTTTATTTACCGTGATGTCCCCCAGTGGGTCCATTATGGCAAGCTTCGAGAATGTCGAGAGCTTCTTTGCCGTGCACACACCGCCGGATCATTTGGTCCGCACAAATTTTTAAACAAGAAGGGGTCATCCCAGAAGTAGTGTTTGACATCTTTGAAAAACTTGTTTTTCTGTTGGGAATGACATTCCATTGACAATAGAAAAGTCCCTCCATGGTAGTGTTGCGAAATCTGTCAAACCTAGGGTTCTATCAACACGAAGAGCAACCGATCCCAAGAGTTTTGAGAGGAAATTGTTTCAGTGATTTCCTTGTCTCAGAGTTATCTTGATGAGGAATCCTCAAGTCTGGAAAGATTTGGTGCGTCCTTTTTTGTCTCGGATGACCACATACAGAATTCTTGGAGCAAAAGGATCCACCGCATCAGTCTGGCTTAGCATCTTTCTTACGAAGAATACATTAAGCCAGAATGGTCGGTATACCCTATGCTCTTAACAAAACACGAATGACCGAAATTTTCTCAAAGCTACACTACGGCAAGAAAATTCTTTTTCGGTCGTAGTGTAGTGTGCTTGAGCTTCAGTCATGGTTTTGCTGGCATAGTGAATTGGTTGGAAATGCTTGTTTTTTCGTTGCCCTAGGACTGCCCCAATTGCAAAATCACTTGCATCACACATTAGTTCGAAGGGCAAGTCCCAGTCGGGAGCAATCAAAATCGGAGCCTCATTAATTTTCTTTAAGTGTATTAAAGGGATTCGATACACTCCTTTGAGAAGAAAAATGGAGTCTCTTTTTCCTGCAGTGAGTCATTGGGCGGGATACATTTTTTGAGAAGTCTTGTAGAACCGCCGGTAAAAACAAACAGCATGCCCGAAAGAAAACTCAGACACCTTTCACATAGCGGTGAGGGAGCTGCGATAACAACAACTGTAGCTCGATCGACATCAAATTCCCGACTTGGAGATTTTGAGTCCAAGAACAAATGCCTTCCTTTACCAATAAAATGGCTTTTTCTCCCCAATTGAGGACCAAATTGGTAGTCTTCACACTCGTTTAACATTTTGTCCAATGGGATGGCATGTAGAGAAAGAACCCAAAACTGAAAAGTCATCCATAAACACTTCCATCATTTTCTCGATCATATCGTGGAAGATTGCCATCATACATCGTTGGAACGTGCCAGGTGCATTGCATAGCCCGAAAACCTCGTGATAGCGGTAGGCAAAAGTTACCGTTAAGGCAAGTAAAGGTTTGTCTATTCTTGTCCTTCGGCGTCTATGGAACCGGGAATACCCGAAAAAGCCCATCTGATGGAAACAATAGAATCGTGATTTCCCGCGAGTCTTTCGAGCATTTGATCCATGAAGGGCAATGGAAAGTGGTCCTTTCGGGTAGCTTCATTCAACTTTCTATAGTCAATGCACACTCTCCACCCTGTGACCAATCGAGTCGGTATTAAATCATTTTCATCATTTTTGACGACGGTCATGCCACCCTTTTTCGGTACACAGTGCACTGGGCTTACCCATGGACTGTCAGAGATCGGATAAATTAATCCGATGTCAAGAAGCTTTTCAACCTCTTTTTTGATGACGTCATGGATTTTAGGATTTACTCGCCTTTGATGTTGAACCGTTGGTTCGTAGTCCTCTTCCATGAGAATTTTGTGGGTACAAAACTCTGGGTTAATACCCTTAATATCAGAAAGTTTCCAAGCGATGGCTCGCTTGTGGGACTTTAGAACCTCGATCAGAGCGGCCTTTTCCTCATTATTCAAATCGTTTGCAATTATGACGGGCAACTTGTCGTTACCTTCCAAAAATGCATATTCTAAATGAGGTGGCAAGTCCTTGAGTTCAACCTCAGGGGGCTCATTAACTGAAGATTTTTCATTGTTTGCTTCACAAATTTTAAGATCTTTTCTGATTTCCGGCAAATAATTTCCTTGGTTCGGAGGTGGTGAAGGATCACTATTAAGAATTGCTTCGAGGAGAAGAATGTCCCCATCAGGGTCATAATATGTTGGATCAACTTTTGGTGAAGTTGGATCATCCTCTATAGCAAGAAAAGAGTCGGCTTCTTCGAAAAGGAGAAAATCACTGTCCCCGAATGGAGTTAAAGTCGGAGATGAAGTAGAGACGATTGGATCATAGTAAGGAGTGGGATTTCCACTCGAGATCACATTTGAGAAACCAAGAACTTCTTGAGAGTATTCTTCACAAGCCATATCAATGACGTCAATTCGGTTTGCCGTCATATGATTGTAATTAGCCGTGTATCTCGAAGTTTGGTCCAGATTAAATGTAATGGCCTCTCTGCCAACACGAAGGGTTATTTCACCTTCGTATACATCTATCAATGCACGACTGGTCTTTAAGAAACTCCTCCCGAGAATTAAAGGTACTCGGGGGTCTGGCTCAAAATCTACGACCACGAAATCTGCTGGAAATTGGAACTTTCCCACCGTTACATAGACGTCTTCAGCGATACCGATTGGTTCAGAGATTGATCGGTCCGCTAGCTCTAGCGTCATGCAAGTCGGGGTTAGTTCGGGAAGAGAGAGATTTTTCCATACGGAATATGGCATAAGATTAATGCTTGCGCCAAGATCGGCCAAGGCGTTGCATGTATTAATCCCGGAGAATTCACATGGAATAAGAAATCGGCCAGGGTCTCCAAGTTTTTTCGGTAACTTGTTTAGGATGACCGCTGAGCAATTCTCGTTCAATGGAGTTCTAGCCATTTCACTCAACTTTTCTTTGTTTCCGATTAAGGTTTTTAGAGTCGAGGCGAATTTTGGCATAAGCATCAAGGCATCCGTAAAGCTAATTTCGAAACTCAAATCTCTAAAGATTTCGTAGAATTTCTCAATTTGGTCGTTAGCTTTTTCACGACGTCTTTCATCATTTCTTCTTGAAGGAAATGGAATTGATGCTTTTTGGTTAGGCCTTGAAGCACTAACTGGAGCATTTACGGGCTCAGAGATTGATTCATGATGGACAACAGGGACAACCGGAGGTTGGACGTCTTCGGTGCTTCCGTTATTAGTAGGAGGCATCGTGTCCTTTGTGACCTCGGTCTCACGTTCCATTACTTTAGGAGAAGAAGTAATAGGAATCGTGGGTCCTTTGTAAGCAACACCACTTCGAGTGGTAATACCTTTCAAGTCCTCCTTCGGGTTAGTAACAGAACCGGAAGTAGAAGCTGTAATAGCATAACAAATTTGAACAGCTTGTCAGTCAAAAAAGCCCATATGGGATTGCAGGTTTGAACTTGGTTTTGCATGTTTACTCAACACTGTCAACATTGGCTGTGACATATCTTTCAAAATAAGTATTTTTGACACACCGTGTGTCTGCGGAGCATGGTCCATGATGAGCTACTGGATGATGGGCTACTGGTTTATTGACCGGCGGTCGATAAATCTAACCTGTTGAAATTGTTTTCTCTGTTTTATATAAATATTTTGCGAGTGCTCATTGAAAATTGTTTTGAATATTTGCAAGAGGATTCTGAACGGGAGGAAAAATCAGGAGGTCGAATTATATTTGAGACCATCGAAGGTCTATAACCAGAAATAGCTTGGTGAAATTGGCCACAGCGCCTGGACACATACTCTTGTGATAATGTCATTGTAACTGATGCTATGTAGTGGCTGGATATATTGATAAGTATGTACCTCCCCCACAAGTTACCCAACTTTGTTCAACCGCTTTTACGTGGCGGAAGCTAGGGTTGGTTTTTTCTGTCGGATGTTAATGCCCGAACCATTGTCTTTTGAGGTTCATCAACATCAATGAGACTGCGCTTGGGTGGAAAGCTTGTAACTCATTTAAGCTACAACAGCTTTGTTTCTTGAGTTGACGACCTTAGACTTGCTCTCGATGATATTTAAACAATCTCAAGCATGTTTGTCTAAGAAGTTACCAGCAGCACATATTCAATGAATCTTGATCAATTTGAGTTTATGGGCATTATAGAATGTAATCTGAGTTTATGCCATTCTGAAAAACCCATGATGAAGGGCACCCCCTTAAAAGATCATTGAAACAACCAACGCCTCAAAAGACGTCTCCTCAAATTTTTGCTGAAATCTCGTGATTTCATTTCTGAGATTTTCTTTTAGAGGGAAGGGAAGAATTTGTTAATTACAATTATCGAAACAAGATCATCCCATGTTTTAATCGACCGAGGGGGTTCTTTTTCTAGCCATATCCGGGCTGCCCCTTCAAGGCAAGAGAGAAAACGAGAAAATGTGCATAATTTTTAACCAAACGTATTTTGGTACGTTCTGAATCATATCATCGTAGAAGTTGATCATAGTTGAAATAACGGATGTACATGTTGTCTTCTTTATCATATTCCCAAAATTGCTTTGTTTTTTAGGACAAGATTAAGTAGACCATTCTTGATCTCAAGTTATTCGTGGTGAATGTTCCGGAATAACTATCGCATCCTCGAGTACCCCTCCTGTTGGTGTTCTTCAGCATTTCGTCCAGTAGTACGATTATCATCCACGTAACTAATGGGAGGATTATCAGGTTATCTCAAGATTGGATATTCAACAGAATTTGTCTGACTTGTGGCTTTCGACGTCAACGGAGTCTTGAGATCCGGTGCGCATGCACAAAATAGAAATATAAAAAGAAAATTTACACTAATTTTTTTGGTTTTTTCAACGATTTATTCACAATGATTTTTACGGATAATGAGATAAGACAACTCAAACCAAATAATCTACTTACTTCACGGTAGCTCTCAAAAAGATAAACGCACAGGTGAGCGGAGGAGTAGGAATAGCGCGAAGCTTATTTCTCCTTTCGGGTCGTAGTTCCTAGGAACAACCCTCCTTATACCCACTTTATAGTTTGTTTAACCTTTCAAGTGAGCCGTACGTGTAAGAAGACACTAATGGCAAGTTTTTAAAATCTTTTGTTACGAGTTGGGAAACCACAAGTTCACCGAGAGTTTATTATGATAATCCCTCTGTTGAGAATATTAATAATTTGGGTATTATTACAAATTTGTAGAAATTATATTTCTTATTTTATGAGACAATGTTTTTTATATTTTTGGTTTTTCTTTGGTTTTTACTGATAATTAAACTTATTTTTGGTTTTTTCTTTTGTTTTTATCTGATAATTATACTAAAAAAAAGAAAATGAAAAATATTTTTGTATTTTTTATATGTTTATAAAAGAAAATATTCACAGATTCAAACACAATTTGTCAAACGTAACGATAAACGGTTTCACAGCCTCCCCGGCAGATATAATAAAATATAAAATATATATAGTAAGAATAGTCTAAAAGCAGAATCAATAAAACCGAGAAGTAGTATAGAATGTTCCCGGGTCGTTTATCCCCAACGAGGCTGGACTGGAGAATCGATACAGTCGGAAGATTGGAGTTTGAATGAGAAAAATGATTTGAGAGTGAGGAAAGTTAAATTAAACAATAACAAACAAAAACGTTTAAGAAAAACCTAAAAATTATGAAATTAAACTGGAAAACGAGAGCACGAATCCCGAACAAAGGGGGAAAAACCTAAAATCTTCAAAATTAACTCTACGAAGAAATTTTTGCTTCTAAACTACTCTAGGGGACAAATAACGAAGAATGAAAAAGACTAGACTGAAAACGGAGTTCGTTTGACCCAAAAACGAGTCAAGACAAAATCCGCACCCGGACCCGTTCTTTAAAAATCAAAAAGTTACAAAAATTTTTATATTTTTCCTACAAACTAGATGACTAAAGAAAATTTTCTAAAAAAGAAAATTTTTTTTTTGATAATTTTTGTATTTTTTATGAATTTTTAAAACTTTTAACTAAATTAAATTGTAAAAAATACTAAACGATTTCGAAAAATTATGAAATTTTTTCTAAAAATACTTTACACTATAAAAATCCTACGAAAAATAAAAAACACAAAGTTGGCTTATAAATAAGCCCTCAAATAAGCTGTTAACA
>BQNB010047029.1:0-43376 GCA_026074375.1 Tanacetum coccineum | reverse complement strand
GAACCAACAAGTTCACCGGAAGTTATTATGATAATACCTCAATTGAGAATATTATATTTTGGTATTTTTACCAATTTGTGATTTTTATTTCTTTTTATGGACAATGTTTTTATATTTTTGGTTTTTCTTTTGTTTTTATATGATAATTATACTAATAAAAGAAACTGCAAAATATTTTTGTACTTTTATGTTTTTATAAAGAAAATATTCACAAAACTAAACACAAATTGTCAATCGTAACGATATTCTGTTTCACAGCCTCCCCGGCAACGGCGCCAAAAATTGACCCGCGCAAACTCACCCCTTAAAATATACCAATAAATAAAAACAAATATAAATATATATCAAGGAACAAATCCGAGAGATCAAAGAAACCGGAAGCAGTATAGAGTGTTCCCGGGTCGTTATGTCCCAACGAGGCTTGAATGGAAAATCGGATTACAGATTGATGATTGAATAACAAAGATGTGAATATGATTGGGCACTAAACCTAATAGGGAAAAGCACATACAAATAAGCAAAGAAAATAGGCTGGAACAAGCATAAAAGCTAGAAATGGTAAAAACACTTAAACTTTTACTCTAAGACATAAATGAGCTGAAATAGGTTTAAAACAAGACAAATAGCATAAACTAACTCTAAATAAGCAAATTCAAAAAGCAATTAAGCTAAGTTAAGCAAGTTAAACTCAACAGTACTAACAACAGTACTAACAGTATTAACTACCAATACTAACTTAGATTTAGTACTGCTAGGCTTAAGTTAGTACTGTTAGCTTAAGGTTAGTACTGCTAGCCTTAACAAAACACAATTAAACAAGAAAAAAAAGCAAATAAGCTAAAACAGATATTTAACTAACCCTAATAAGCACTTAGTAATAAGAATAAGCAACTAGAATAAACTATGATGACAAATAAGCTAAAAAGCTACAAACTGATACATTATTAAAAATACTTTGAAAAGGAAAATAAACTCAAATAAGCTTTTTCCTAAAAACAGTAAAGGAAAATGGTTTAATCTACTCTAAAAAGCTGAGGAAATCTTAAATAAGCAGATTTAATAAGCTGATAAGCTAAACTGAACCAGCAGTATTAACTGTTCTAACTAACAGTACTAACTTGGAGTTAGTACTGCTACCTTTGGAATCCAAGAAAATGAACCAGCAGTACTAACTTGGAGTTAGTACTGCTTGTTCTAAACACCCCTTAAAAATCATTTTTCTTTCAAACTAATTAAAAACAGATTATCAAATAACAAATTAAACACTTATAAGCAGACTTTAATTAAGAATAAGCACTTAAACACTGAAATGGCATAGCCGTGTTAACTCAAATAAAACAGTTTTATCAATGAAACTAACGTACTACTAAGAAGTAATACAAAAACACTTTTAAACTAACATTTAAGCCAAAATACCTATTTAAAACAGCTTGCAGTAAATAAGCAACAAAGAAAAAGAAAAACTTACACCACCCTTCTCAAACCCCGGGTCAATAAAAAAGTCTACATGCTCTAGCTTGTATTAAACAAGCTAGTGAGAGTCCTACGCCCATCCAGACTGCGTTTTATATCCATAAATTAAGTGAGGTATATTTGAGAGTGATTTGTTTGATTTTCTCTTAACTAACTTAAATTTTTTTTTTTATTAATGAAAACAGCTTATAAGTAAGCTGTGGTGAGAGCTTTTAGAACACAAAACAATATGATTAAGAAAATTAACACTTGGGAATTGTAAATGGCTTTCAAAAAACTTAAAAACTTGCTATTAATCTTGAAAGTGTTACAAAGCTGAAAGTAAAAAGCTGTAAATGACTTTTGAAAATTAAACTCAAGATTAAAAACTAATTAGTTACTAAAAACTATAAAAAACTCCATACCTCAAAGGCTTACAAAAAAGCTTATTTATAGCCGAAGTCTTGGACTTTTAGCTTGTGCTTCTTTGTAGAGATAAAAACAAAGTGTGCTTGTTGTGTGAGGGGGAATCTAAGCAAATTCGCATCCTTCAATCCTTTTGTGCTTCTTTGAAATAATCTAGAGCCATCGAAACCGTTTTGGGAATGGTGCGGGATTGCCAACATGGACTTTATACCTGGTGGGGGGGGGGGCATAGTAGGGTGGTGAATGCTTTTGGAAGGGTGTCGAGTGGTTTTGCATGGGGAAAGACGTATGGCGAGGACATCCAAGTTGAAACTGGGTTTATTATTGGGCGGGAAGCAGGCTTTATGGGTAAGTGGCAGCTTGACTACTCTTAGTTTCTGGGAGTGAAAAAAAAACATTTAAAGCATAAGGGTACCATCATGCCGTGGAAAAAAGTGATATTTCTTCACATAGCACATTCACCACAACACCAAAACACTTCTCCCTCATATTAAGTGAAGCCGTCATGCAAAAAGTGATGCTATCGTGTTAAAAAAAAAAGATAAAAAAAACCCGGATCACTTCAACTCGCCTAACGCCACGACACCCAACGGCGCCAACTCCTATGTCGTTATGGTGTCGTCCAGCTGATCCCGGATGCCACAAAGGAGCAGCCGGAATACCATAAGCTCTTATAGTGAACCGTCATTTTATTAAAAATAAAAAAATATGGCGTATCTTTCATTGTCTCTTGTTCAATTGATCTCTATCCATTAAGAAACCAATAGAGAACATGGGATCACACACCACGTCTTGTTTCTTGCATGGAATGGGTTATTCGTATCCCTTAAAACACCAACAATATAACATCCGAGAATTTTCGAAATTTTGAATGACGATTTTACCCTTTGACTTTTAGGGTCTGACTTGACTTTCTGACTTTTGGTCTTTTATTGTCACATAAAAGCGATTACCGCGTAATCGGTAATTTTTCGGAACATATTTAAAAGAGATATATGTTTTTCCTAAGTTGATTTATCAAAAACGAGCAGCTAAATCACGTTTTCATTATTCGGACTCTAAAGCAATTTGATGTAAAACGAAATTCCTGACAACTTTTCAGTTTTGCCCGAGACCTAGAAACGAGCCGAAAAGAGCTAAAACAGCACCGCAAACATTTAACGAACAACATACAACGCGGACACACAAAAATAATTAAATCTGTTTTTAGTTATCAGTATTTATTTAATAAAAATATTAAATAAATTAGTCATCATTTTAATTAAAAGCGTTGTTAATAACGCGAATACTCGAGCTTAAATCCATTTTTATTTCGGACGAGGCGAAACCGGTTCACAAAATGAATAACAGATATTTTATTAAATGTTATAAAATATTTATGAAATATTATCAAACGAATACTCATTTTTATCGGAAAAATGATTTGGAAAACAATGGCGCAAGTTTCGTGTGTTGAATCATCCGTTAAGTCATTCAAACGAGACCCGAACCAATATTCTATAAAAGTTTCCCAAACGTTACACCTTTGGTCCCTGTAAAACATTTATAAAATTCACCCTCAACTATTATACATTTTCTATTTCATTTTAAAACTTTTATATATATATAAAAGTTTTATACATTTTCTCAGATATACACATAAAAACACACACACAATGCTCTCTCTCCCTCCCCCCTCAACCTCCGGCAGCCACCGCCGGATTCCGGCCACCGCCACCACGCCGTCGCCGGGAAACTTTTTCGGCTGACTTTTCCGGCCAAGACCAAAAATGAACCTCATCAACCGATCTACCCGATCCCATAAGTCACTCTCCCCCACTCGCTCCTCCACGCGCCACCACCCCACTGTCAACACCACCACGCCGCTGCCATGCCACCCTACACCATCTCCACCACCTCATGACCACTCTCTCCACTCCATTACCGCGACCCATACCACCACCATCATCATCACAGCCGCCACCGACCACCACCAAGGGTGCGTCGGGTTTAATAATGGCACCGAGGGTGCGTTTGTTTCGCGTGTAACAACCACGAAGGGTGTGTTTGTTCTTGTGGTGAAAACCACCACGAAGGTGGTTTGGTTCGGCTATAAAAACAGTCGGGGAGGGGGGGGTGTGCGTCGGGTTAGGTTTTGCGCCACAGCGGTGTGTTTGTTTATGTGGTTTTACACCACGGGGTGTTTGGTTGTTCGGTGGCAAGAAAGTCGTAAAAAGGGGTGTTTGGTTTGGGTGGCAGCCGCCACCGGGGTGTCGGATTGGCTGTGGACAGCGGGGTATAGCCTGGTCGGGCGTCGGGTTTGGCTGTCATTAACAGCCGGGGAGGGTGTCGGGATTTGGCTGCGAAACAGCCGGGTATAGCCGGGTTGTGTGGGTTTGGGTTTGGGTTGCGTTTGGTTGGAATATTATCCACAAACAGGGGTTATGGTTTAAGGGATTAACGCAATAAGGGTGCGTTGGGATATCCAGAAATACACAGGGGTGTGTTTGGTTTTTTTAGCAGGTAAAAGCCGTATAGGGGATGTGTGGTTCGCGGGTCAACCCACAGCGGTGTGTTTTGGTGAGCAGACTAACCGAGAAGGGTGCGTTGGGTTAACATACATTTTGCTATTACTAATGCAAAACGACAATTAAAATATAACATAAGGTTTTAATATATTTAAAAAACCGATAAATAATGGTGGTTAAATGGATAATACAAAATATGATATTTATTATTATGTGCTAGTTTAGATATAATAACGTAATATATATGTAATGTTATATCTGAAACACAGAGGAGCATTTGAATTGATTGGAAGGACGAATGATTGCAACATATATTGATTACGGGAAAACGTAGAGTTTTGCGAAAACGGAAAACGTTATACAAACGGGAAAGTCCAGAAGAAATTTTAAAAAAAAATAAAAAAAATTTCTTATATTTATTAATGGTTCACTAAAACTGCTATCATTTTAGAAACCGATAAAAGGACTATGTTATATTTTAAAGATATATTAAAATATAACTACACCATAACTTGACAACGAACGAAAACTATACTTTTACAATGAGATAACTATTTTAGACACGATCTGTCGAAGAAACGAAATATAATTTATAAAACATTAATTTATATTTTATAATGATTATAAACGGTTACCAACATCGGTTGTTTAATTCATAACATTAAGACATGTGTCAACTTTTATTCAAAGTCTTTTTATTAATTAAATTGGTGTCAAACTGATTGGTTTAATTAATTATTCACACTAATTATATAATACCTGCAAGGTATTATATACTTTTCATTAATCTTTAGATAAATTGTCTTTGTTATATCATTCACGGTAGGAATTATATAAGAGTTATTTTTCATAACCCTTTGGGTATATTTTCAATTTATTTATTTAACCAGCCACCAAACCATTACAACATTAAATCTAAATCTTTTATCAACGTGTCGCGTTGATGTAATCATTCATCGGGAAACCCAAACACATTACCCTAGGCTAGTGAGACTTAACCGTTAAGTTAAGTTGCATCTTCTCGGTCAAGCCGTTTCGTCTTCTGTTGTGTTGTGCATATAGATGCTATATGGTCAATCGTAAAAAATGTCATAATCAGTGTCCTTCAACATCTAAGTGAGTTTATAGCCCCATGTTTTACTGGTTTTACCATATATATGGGGTGAAACATGCTTGTTTGTCAAATCATTTACATGGTCGATATACAAAATTGGTTTAACATACTTATTTACATAGCCACGCATTGGGATATATTACATAGGACTAACATATTAGGTCACAAATTAAATATACTTTTACTTTTTGAAATGATTACGGATTAGCTTAAGCGGATTGGACTGATAACAACAAGTTACTGCCTGGGTGTTCTTGGAGGGGACATCGGTAACGAGGGTACACATTTTTACATTACTGCCCGGGTGTTCTTGGAGGGGACACCGGTAACGGGGGTACATATTCTTAGAATCACTGCCCGGGTGTTCTTGGAGGGGACACCTAAGACGGGTACATATATATAAGTCTACGTCACAGCTTCATGAACTGTAAATCACTTGGAGGGTGAGCGCGAATGTTATGAAATAGATCTATTCGGGTGTGGATCCCCGTTCGGGTGATTTGCGATCACTCGGCAAACGAACGTTATAACTTGATATCCACGCGTATGTTATAAAAATAGATCTATTTGGGATTGACAATCCCCGTTCGGGTGACTAGCTACCACTCTGCAAACGAACGTTATAACATGTCGGATTACGATTGGATTGGCGCCTGCGGGGCCAACAATCACATACACATGAACTCTTACTTTTATATTAATGCATCGGTTTCATGAACTTAGAGTAATCGTAATCATTGTTTTATACACACTTGAACAATTGCTTTGCCTTGAATAAAGTGGCAATACATACTTTGGATATTTGTGGTCCAACTTTCATACGTACATTTTGTGACTATTTTGGGGATTGAAATAGTCTTGCATACTTTACAGCTAATTGATTTCTAAAAATCATACGTACATTTTGGAAGGACATTTAAGAATTTAAATGGTCATACAATTATTTTATGATACTGTAGGGAGACAGTAGTCACTAAACGTTTTTATATGGCACTGTAATGATACAGTGGGCATATATATTTATTGGAACAAACGTTTATATTTACAGAAACCTATGAACTCACCAACTTTAATGTTGACACTTTTAAGCATGTTTTTCTCAGGTGAATTAGATGCTTGGATTATTTGATGTGCATTGGAGTCTAAATTGACAAGATTTCATGATTGGATTTCTACAAATGATCAAATCTCGTTGTGTCGCTTTCAAGCTTTTCATTGTGATGCAATTATGGGACAACTATTATTTTGATTTCAGAAAATCAACGAGATTGTTTTACAAACGACACATTTAGAGGTCGTTCTCTTGTATCTAGCGCTGTGTATTATGAAGTAGCACCCCAAGTGGTATTCCGCTGCGTTGTTTAAATTTTGGGGGTGTTACAGATTGGTATCAGAGCACTGGTTATAGAGAACTAGGTTGCATATTTTACCCTAGACTATAACCGTTTTCACAAACATTGCATCACATCAAACATTTTCAAAGTGCATACACGCTACTTGCTTATGTGCTTACATTACGTGCTGCATTAAGTGCTTACGTGACATACATATATTTTAATTTATATGTCATACAATCTTTTGCGTATATCGCACGTTTATTTATATAAGAGTTATTTATATAAATACCAGAGCATTTCTTAAGACATTGTGAGTTGCACAATGGTCTCCATTATACCTCAGACATTGTGAGTTGCACAATGGTCTCATTTTACTTCTTAGACATTGTGAGTTGCACAATGGTCTCGTTTCGTTCTCAGACATTGTAAGTTAAACAATGGTCTCTAAGAATATTATTTTCTTCCTAGCTTTATACAATATTGTATTACACGAAGACCGTTATAATTTTTGTTTACATGGAATTATGTATGAATCTAGGTATTACAAGTCTTGTATGGGCGGGACTTGTAATATAAGGATTGATATGATAATTGCTATGTAAACAAAACCCGTCACAGTTTCTTGTTTTACATAGATTATGTATATATCTAAGTATTACAATCTTTGTAAATTGGGCGGGACTTGGTAATAGAGGATATTATAGAAAATAGCTAATGTTTACTGGTTTCATCGAGACTTTTACTGGTTTACATACTCTATATACCCCAACGCACACCACCGACACTTGCCTACCCCGACCCTAACGACAATAGAATACAACCTCTCTAACCAGGGTACTCATTAACCAATCTTGAACTCTAGGTCGATTATTTTTGGGTAGTTTTACTATCCCAGTCATCCGAAGAAACAGTTTGGAACACTCGTCCCATCTCAGTAGAACACAAGCATCGTCATGTCAAAACCCACCTGACGTTATGAGAGTACGCGTATTGCACCGAATGCATTAAGTAGATGATTTATAAATTTATTTATTTTGAAAGGATTGGGACGCATCTTCCAGTTAAATAAATAAATTATAAATCGACCGAACCAAAGTTTATCATTTCTTCTTACATAAAATTTGGACGCTTCTTTATGTAAATAAAAATTATAAATGAGTGTGTGCTTAAAGGTATCCGATATGACACGAGTATGAAACCGTGAAATCGATAATCATCAGAAATCCGTTAAAAGGGTTCTAAGATACAATCGTGTCTGCCACTCAGCAGAATCTAAGGCCTCATTGGAACTACCTTATCTCATTCTTGAGCTATTAATTTTGCTGTTGCTAATCCTTCGCGACCGCACGAACTGTTTCGTATAACTAACAGACTTGTTACAACACCATGAGTTTAATGGAGTTGATTCCGTCTCAAACTAGCGACTAAGTACCATAATCCCCGTCTATCGCATAACAGCCTTCCGACGAGCTCCTCAGCCAATTGTTAAACTTTCTTTTGGGAAATATGTTTCTCGAAATGTCCCTAATTCCTCGGCATGCCATCACATTTGTATAGTATTGACTGATATGGACGCTGCTGATTGGTCCTGAGACGGCCCCGACTGATACAACTTTATCCAATAAGGTTATGCAACTCCCCTGTAAACGAGATAAACACCAATCGACGAACAAGATAGTTGGACTATTCATTTCGGGGCCACAGTAGGAAGACTTAGGTCGCCTATACATCCAAGTACTGGCCAAGTAAGTGGGTACTTTACATACATAAGCCACGTTGATAAAATGAAAATCATCGAACATTACAGATAGTAGAAAACGGAACTCCTCCTCGGTACGTTTATAATAGACTTATACAAACTAACTCCCACGCGACAACACATTCTTTTTGGGTTTTCGCTATAATGAGACTTTTCCTATAACGCGTTATAATCCAGTCATAAGATCTGTAATGATAAATTTTTAAGATACCATTTTAATGATTAAAAAATATCCTGACAAACCTAGCCAAAAGTGTTGGTAGATATTTGAGAAGTGTCATAAACAACCGAATTTTGCTGAATAAAGTTATCAGCGTCTGTTTTAAACGAGTTTATTAAACCTTAAGTCTTTCCTTGGTCACACAATCGGATAACACAAATTAAATCTCGGGACGAGATTTCTTTAAGGGGTAGGTACTGTAACATCCGAGAATTTTCTAAATTTTTGAAACGACGATTTTACCCATTGACTTTTAGGGGTCTGGTTTGTTTCTTGACTTTCTGACTTTTGTCTTTTATGTCACATAAAAGCGATTACCGCGTAACCGGTAATTTTTTGGAACATATTTAAAAGAGATATATGTTTTTCCTAAGTTGATTTATCAAAAACGAGCAGCTAAATCACGTTTTCATTATTCGGACTCTAAAGCAATTTGATGTAAAACGAAATTCCTGACAACTTTTCAGTTTTGCCCGAGACCTAGAAACGAGCCGAAAAGGGCTAAAACAGCACCGCAAACATTTAACTAACAACTACAACGCCGAACACACCAAAAATAATTAAATCTGTTTTTAGTTATCAGTATTTATTTAATAAAAATATTAAATAAATTAGTCATCATTTTAATTAAAAGCGTTGTTGATAACGCGAATACTCGAGCTTAAATCCATTTTTATTTCGGACGAGGCGAAACCGGTTCACAAAATAAGTATAAGAGCTTAACCATTTGGACTTATATTGACAATGATCTTGTTTAATAGCTTTGTTTAGTCTAGTGAAAAGTCAAGGATGACGAATTTTCCTCTTTTGTGCTCTATTAATCGGGAGTAGCCTATTTCAATGAGCCTAAAAGTTGCAAAATTGCAATGATTGCCATTAATGTGTTTCCAAGAGATTAAATGTTGAGAAAAAGCTTAAGTTGTTTAAAAAGGTGATTCATAAAAGGTGAAAACAAGGGCATTTTGGAAACTTGTTAGTTTACAAAGTGTACACTTGATAACATTGCGTGAGGACACGGCAATCCTTTAGTTTGGGGAATTTTGATAAATGCTTAATTGTATATATAAATTACCCGGGATTTTGCCAAATAAAAGCCAAGAAAATGCCAAAAGGATAGAAAAATGTGTGCTTTTGTGTCTATTGTGCAGGAAAGGATAATAAAGACAAAAGGAAGCAAAAACGATCAAAAACCGACAAGAAATGAAAAGACAAGAGAGAGATTTGAAAAGATCAAAGCCGGATCAGCCCGATACAACAAGAAGAGAGTCAATGAAGAACCAATTGAAGAAAAAGGACTAATAATGTCAAGTTTCAAGATTACAAGGGCTCATTTGGATGATTAAAAAGTCAAAGGGCCAAAATTGCAGAAGATTAAAGTTGTTTTTCAAAAGGAAAAAGGAAATAAGAAACACAAGGGCCAGAGATGACAAGTTTTAAACTTCTTTTACACTATAAACGGTGGAAATCAAACGCAGGGACTGAAGTTGCCAATTACTCAAACTTTCAAAATACACACGCGGGTCAATTTGCCCTAACCACCATTCTAACCATTTTTCCCGCCCAAATTAGCAACAAACCCAATTTGCCAAAACCTTTCCCCGTTTCTTCCCCACTCCTTTTTACTCACTCAACCTCGTATTTTAATCATTACCACGTCATTCAAGACACTTGTCAACCCCTAATTGGTCCGAACACCTCACTAATTGAATCTAACGGCCAAAAATCAAGGAGAAATGATCAAGGGTTAGGAATGGCACAAGCTTTCATCCTCTCATTGATTCCCTCTATAAATAGAAGTTTAAACGTTCATTTTAGGAGTTAGTTAGTGAGTTTGATTTTTAGTTTGTAATTTTCCTTATTTTTAAGCATTTTCTTTAAAGTTTTTCAAATTCAGCTTTAATCACTTGTACTTTGTATCTTTCAGCTTGTACTTTGCCATTTTAAGTAATAAAATTCAGTTCTTAAGTTTCAATTGTTTTTCCTTTCAAAATTAAGCTGTTGAAGCTTATACTTGTTAATAAGCTCAAATTCAGTCAAATCCTTGTTTTAAGTCATTCATTATCTCATTTTGTTCATTTTACATCAAAACATGATCACTAGAGGTCATTTGATTCATTTTGGAGGCTATTTGGAGAAATAAGCTAATTCAGCTTAGAGCTCAATTTGGAAGTACAAGTGAAAATAAGCTAAAATCAAGCTTATTAGAGGTTTAGAGCTAGGAGCCGTTTAGGTTACAAGATATAAGCACACACTCTACAGAGTGGCTTAGTCTGAGACTACAAAACTTTTCAGGTATTATATTTCCTAAGTTTCATTTTAGCTAATTTGAGTTTTCTCACATTTGATTATTGTTGTTCAAATTTTGGCTCCCCATACTAACATTACAACAAACCAACACAATACGGAGTGATTAGGACTGTTAATTAAGCTGTTTAGAGTTTCATTAAATGAATTTTGTGCAAATTCACTTTGATATTCAATTCTGTTGATAAGAAGTATTATAAGTCCAAGTAAGTAAGTAGCTTACAGTCATAAAACATTAAACAGCATAATACAGTCCTAACACAAATGTAATTATGAAGAGAATAACAAAATTTTAGAACAACAATAAGCAAATGTGATAACACAAATTAAATCAATAAGAAACTTAAGGAAATGTAACCTGAAAAGAATTGTAGTCAGCAGACCTAAGCCCACTCCTGTAGAGTGAGTGGCTTATATACTTTGTCACCTAAACGGCTCCCTGCCTCTAAAAACTTCAATAAGCTTGATTCTCTGCATTTACACTTGTACCTTCCAAATAGAGCTCAAAACTACTCAAGTACCATGATTTGAAGTGCAAATTGATAAAGGTACGTAAATGACTAGCTAACAGACAGAATTTTAACTAACTTTTGCTTGTGAACCAGGTGGGGAGGAGGTGGGGAGTGGAGGGGTGGGCAGGGGAGAAAAAAAAAATATATAAATTTAGCATATTGAAGCTTATGAACAGAATCTACGGTTGGGACTTGAAAACGCGCGAACACACACACACATAGACTTGGGTAATCAGAATTGATATTGCTAACACATAGTTTATGTAACATAGATATAAGAAAGTGTATAAAGTTGACTTTAAAGCGGGTTTAATGAAATCTTGACGAAGAGAATGAGCGTTACACTATATATCATAAGAGAAATTACAATTCGAAAATTAAATATAAATAACACAACAACGTTAACAAAAATGAATCCTAGAGCGTGAATATTGATTTGATTGGGATTGTGAGGTAGGATTCACATGCGAGAGCCTATTCATTTTAGCCCTTGATCATTTTCGAACAAATATAAGCCGTTGGATGAACTTGGTGAGGTGTTCCTTCCAATTTAGGATTGGAGCGCGCGTGTGAGAGTGTTATGATTGGGGAAGTGGTTGTGAACGAATTGTAAGTGAGAGAGAAAAAGAGCGGGGATGGATTTTGGAGATTGGGTTGTTAGGGAGAATTGGCGGGAAATCTTGTTAGGCAGTTAGGGAAACGCGTCTTTCTGTTTTGAATGTTTGAGAGGTTGTCACTTTTGATCCCTGTGTTTGCTCCGCCCTTGTTCTAGTGTAAAAGGAAGTTTGAATGTGACAAAATCAGTCCTTGTGTTTCCATTCTTCTTTTTCTTCTTTAAATAAAGCAACTAACATAGCATCTTGGGGGCAACGTTTATGTCCCTTGATCATTCAAACTTCATAATGGGGAGGCCCTTTAGTGCGCGATGAGGAGAACTGTACAATAATGGTCCTTATGACTTCAATTTTGGGCTTGACCTGCCTTTCTTGCTATGGGTCGTGTCTATCCGGCTAATGAATTCTGGCTGTTATATCACTCTGTTCTTGTCACATTCGTTCTTTGTCGGTTTTTTATCAGTTATTTGTGCTTTCTTATGTCCTTTTAATCCTTTCCTCACAATTAGACACAAAAAGGCACACATTTTCTATCGAGAGTTGGCAATTTTCTTGGCTTTTTTTGGCAAAATCCCAGGTAATTATATGTAAAATTATCAATTATCAAAATAACCCCAAACTCAAGGATTGCGCGTGTCCGCACGCCATGTTTTATGCAATGTACACATAGTATACACACACACACACAGTTTGCGCGCGCGGTTTGCCGCGTGTGTTTCCACGGCTTTTAAGAAGCAGAGTGATGGTGGGCTCTTTCTCAAAACAGTTGCGGGCACTGCGTGGGACAAGACACATGAGTTGGCTTGATTTGCAATTTTGCAACTTTTAGCCTTCATCGAGAATAGTGCGAGCCTCCCCAATTAAATAGAGCACAAAAGAGGGAAAAGTTCACATCACACACAAGACAGAGATTCACTAGACTAATCTCAAGCTAATAAACAAGAGCATTGTCAATTAAGTAAAAGATTAAGCTCTTATACATAGAACTTGTGAACTTTATCACTCCCAAGAATAAATAAATGATTAAGATGTGTGCACTCTTTTTTAACTCAACCTAGAACAATTTATCTTCCATAGGAAATTCATCTAAGCTTTACAAATAATCCTTGTGAGCTCAAATGATAATAACAAATATAAATCTACGACTCAAAGCTAAAAGAGATAGGAAACAAAACTTATAAATTATTTGTAGAAAATGAATTTTTTACTTCTTCTTCTATATACTTATCTATACTATAAGTTATTTTTATCTCTTGCAATAGGAATGGTTGATTTCTAGTTTCGAACCCCCGTACTTAGGCCCTTTCACCCAATAGGATATCGGCAACAACAACCGGTGTTCTTAGTTCGCGACCCCCCACTCCGCTGCAAACTTAGTGGGTTTTTATCCGACAACACCTTTTCCTACAAAACCTAGAATCCAAATTCCCTTATTGCAATCACACCTAGGCCGCGCTCCCCTAGTGGAGATTGAATGCCTAATGAACTTAGATTCCCACTACACTAGTATTCAAATCCTTAGTTGCGACCCCATCCGAGTCTTTCTCTCAACATGGATACGCCAACGCGAGCGCGCGCGACTAAATAATAGCATTTTGTTATTCAAATTCTTTGCGAATGCTTTCATTGGCCCGAAAAAAAATCTTTTTGGCATTAGAAACATGCTTCATTTGGCATTCTTTTATAATTATCTTTTTGATGACTGGAAAAATTCACTTTAGAACATCACTTATAAATTTGAAACCAAAAATCATACTTACACTATTTAAAAGAAATCTTTTTTCAAAATGTAATGACTTATTTCTAAAGACATTGGTTAGTCATAGCTAGAATTGAAAAAGAGCACGCATGCGAGAGAAAAGAGAGAGGAGTAATGAGCTAATGTGCTGAGCGCGCAAAGCCACAAATCAATCATATACGCTTTCTGGTTCTCTCCAACAATAAACCTTGCTTAAGCAAAATACACTTATATTTAATACTCTCTAACATTTCTTGTTCTTCCATTTTAACGGGATACTAAGGCGGCATTGGGGTTTGGTGGGTGCTGGGGCTCCTGGGTACAAAAGGTAGGTAAAAAGAGAACTAGCTAGGCATTTACCGACCCTCAAGTCAAAATTAACTCCTAATTTTCTCACCAAACGTACTACCAAAAAGTGTGTTAATATATCCCAAACTAACCTTCTTATGAGCTTTATCATGTAAGCAACACTTTAAAATAAGGGGGGGCCACTTATATCACAAACACACACACACCAAAAAGATTCCACCAAGGTGTGATGCGAGAAGTTGCAAAGTCAATATCGATAATCCTATACCCCAAACTAAAAGGATCTTATGTCCTCACACGTTTAAAAATAAGGGTCAACAATGAATCATAAACAAAAATTTCTAAGCCATGCCAAAAGAAGTAGATGTTATGAATCGATCTCTCTAGACCAGTGCGTGCGAACGTGAGGATTTCCTTCAGTTTATGAAGAGAAGATTGGAAACCATTCCAATTGGAAATTGTAGGACATTGCTTTGTCCTTCACACAATATTGAACCATGACAGCTTCCTAAAGTCCTGAAAACCTAGAAAACATACAACCCACCAGAAGCCTATTAAAGAAACCTCTATCTATCTCTCTCCTGTCTTAACATTTGAGAGAGCTCAAAAGTATCGTCTAGGAAGCGTGCTTAATTTGTGTTAACACGAGTACAGCTCCTACTCCGGGCCCCCGGGGGGAATATTTGTCAGGGTTTAAGCTAAGAAAATAAAAATCAATAGAAAAATAAAAAGAAAAAGGAATAAGATGGTTGCCCCTCCCACTAAGAGCGTTTATTATAGAGTCCTTCGCTTGAACTCACACATCGCTCCACGACTAGACATTATGGTGGGTAATAGCAATGGTGACAAGAAATCTAAAAGGTGGAAACCTCCCCACTCTAGAGCATTAAGATCTCTCCGCGCGAGAGCATTTTTGATGCGAGAGCTGCGTGTTGAGTCAAAAGGGACTTTCTTTAAAAAAATAATTCTCTAAGATAGAAAATTGAACCCGAAAATGCTTTGTTAATAAGTCACAAGCCAACACGTGGCAGCAGCTAATTGATGCAAACACCTCATCAATTGATCAAACGGCTTAAATTCACTTCAAAAAGTTCGATGGTTGAGATTTAAAGGAGCATTCTAGAAATTCTTCCCTCTCTTCACCCCTCTTCTATAAATAGCAGCTTAGGAGTTCATTTTTCAGTAGTTAGTTTTACTTTTAAACATTTACTTTGTAATTTTTCCATTTTTAAGCAAATTAAGCTTTCATTTTAAGCACTTAAGCTTTAAGCTCTTGTAATCATTTCTTTTCACTTGTACTCCTTTAATTCAGTAATAAAAGTCACTTTACACCTTTAATACTCTTTCATTTTTCAGTTTGAAGTTGAATTAATCAAATAAGCTTTAAATAAGCTCATAAGAGCTTATTACTTCTAATAAGCTAAAATTTAGCTAAATTTCTGTCTTAAGCAATTCATTTGCAATTCTTACTCATTTACACTCAAATCATGGAATTTGAGAAGAGTTGAGCTCAATTTGGAAAGATCAAGGAGTATTAAGCTAAATTCCAGCTTATTGAGGTTTAGAGGCTATGGTAGCCATATAAGAACACTAAGCTTCTACTCTTGGAAAGCTTAGTGTGAAGATTCATCATTTCAGGTTCTAATCTCTTTTATTTTATTTTGCTTAAATTTCAGTAGTATAGTATTAGGCTAGCTGAGAAAGTCTATTTTTCTTATTAATAAGCCATCATTTTTAGCTTAGAATCTTATTAAGCATGTCAAATATAGTAGGTGTAGCTATTTTGTTTTAAATATTTTAGCTCTTAATTAGATTTTAAATACATTTTTAAATTCTGTCAGTTTCTTAAGTAGTGTTTGGTATTAGCTTTAATTGACTCTTAAAGTCAAATCTATCCTGCCAAACTCTTTTGTTTAGTTGAGTTAGGGTGTTTTAGCAAGTGTTAAACAGCTTTTATAAATTAGGCTTTAGAATTAAAGAGTTTGAGAGTTAGAAAAACCTTGCCAGCACCAGGGCATTATTTCAGTAATTAGAATTTTAGGTTTAAGAGTTTTCACAAGCAACTTAAGGTTCAAAGGTGTGTTGTGCTCATTTAGGTTCATTAGGAGATGAATTAGCTTCCAAAGTTGAGCCTTAATTTGAGTGCACTTCTGTTCTTTGCACTTTGCATCAGCAAGCACTTTGCATCAGCAATAAGTTTTCCATTTTACACTTTGAATTCTTCATTCTATAATTAAGACTTTGCCAGATCCCTTTATCTAGGTTGATTCTAGGAAACTAGGTTAGCTTATTTTCAAGAGTTCAGCTCCTAAGGTCCAATAATAAGCTTGTTAGTTTATCAAAAATAAGCTCAAAGGCTGTTTCATTAAAACATTGCATTTTTCAGCTTAAATTTCTTTCTAATATTGTTAAACATAGGTTAATAATAGTTTAGAATCCCTTAATATACATCCTAAACTTCAATAAGCTGCTTTTAGTTTTAGTTTTCAATAAGTATTAAGCTCATAATAAGCCAAAATCCAAAATACTCTTTAAATTCATACTTTCTGTGACAGCAACTCATTTTCTTATTTTCTAGCTTATTCTTTGGGTAAAAGTCCAAAGAGCCTTTATTAAAGTTGTTTAGAGTAAGCTAATAAGCAACTTTGTAGTTTTAAGTTTTTGCTAATTCTCAAAATTTAATAAGCCAAAAATAGTAAATAAGCTAGGGTCTGTTTTGTAAATGTCTTAAAGTGTAGGGTCCCCCGTTTTCACTATTGTGTAAATTTCTAGTATTTAGCCCGCCTACCCTTAACTTTCTCTTATTGCAAATCACTGTCATTTTTTCTGTCAATAGTAGTAGTAATATGCTTAGAGAGTAACTAGCTATTTCTTCCTAATAAGCTAGTAGTTTTACTGCTTTAATAGCTTCATTGGTTTAATAATAGTAGAAGTAGATAAAAATTTTTAGCTGAGTTAGTTTTTAAACAAGTTTTAAATCCAATTTGTTTTGACAGAAAAATATAAGGTAGTGTTTGGATTTAGTATATTTGACTCTTAAAAGTCAACTCTATTTTGTTAAAACCAATCATTCAGCTGAGTAAGGTGGTATAACAAAGATTTAAACAAACTTTAGAAGTTAGTTTTTAGAATTTCAAAATTTTTAAGTATAAAAACCTCTAGTTTGCACCAGGGCAATTTAACAGTTTTTAGTAACTTTAGATTTTATGAATTGTTGAGCATTTAGCATTCTTACTTAGTTAGTTCATGTAGAAAGGCAATAAGTAGACTTGATCATAAAATGTACCAATAAAAGGTTAGCCTGCATTTTAACAAGTAGCCAACCACATCAGTGCCAAGTGCATCAGCATATCATCATAGTTTTCTTCATTTTACTCTTTGAATTTTTCATTTTATAGTTAAGACTTTGCAAAATCCCTTTATCTAGGTTGATTCTAGGAAAGTAGTTTAGCTTATTTCTAAAATCTCAGCACTTAGAGATCAAAAATAAGCATTTTAGTTCACCTTAAAAAAACTTTAAAAACTGTTTCATTAAAACATTGCATTTTTCAGCTAAATTTTCTTTCTAAAATTGTTAAACATAGGTTATTCTCAGTTTAGATTCCTTTAATACATATCTTAATCTTCAATAAGCATCTTTTAGTTTTAATTTTCATCAAGTTTTGAGCTCTCAATAAGCAAAAGTCCAAAAATCTTATTAAACTAGCACTTACTGTGACAGAATCTCATTTGCTTATTTTGTAGCTTATTCTTTGGGTAAAAGTCCAAAGAGCTTTTGTTAAAGTTGTTAGCATTAAGCTAATAAGCAACTTTGTAGTTTTAAGTTTTTGCTAATTCTCAAAATTTAATAAGCCAAAAATAGGAAATAAGCTAGGGTCTGTTTTGTTCTTTTCTAAAAGTATAAGGATGCCCGTTTTCTCTGTTATGTAAATTTACCAAACTTTGCCCGCCTACCCCCTACTTTCCTTTATTGCACTTCCTACCCTGTTTTTCTTATACAAATAAAATAGTTAAATAATTTTAGAAAATAGTTTTATAAAATTAGTTTGTAGTTAATTAAAACAAATTAGTGTCAATTAGGAGTTTAAAAATAGGGCTTTTATTTTTATAACTTTTCTTTTTCTTTTCTGCACCTTTTGGTAGTTTTATAAAATCATTTTTCCATATTTTTCACATTAAATTTGTATTTCTAGTAATTAAAATAGATTTTAGTAAATACTTTATCTAGATATTCATAAAAAAATAGAAAAATAGTTGAAAAATTAAAATTCTTTTTGCATTAATTTTCATTTTAAATCTAGTATTTTTTAAAAATAAAAGAAAAATTTTAGTGTTAATTTTTAGAAAAAGTTTATTTTTGATAAATCATTAAATCTTAGAAAAATCATAAAAAATTCAAAAATACATAAAAAATTCTAATTCTTTTTCCTAAAATTTTCATTTTAAATTTGTGATTTTTAGATATAAAATTTGTTAAAAGTTGTGTTTTAGTTTTTAAATTTCAGTTTTAGCTCGCGTTTAATACGTTTTGTGCATTTAATTTTCGTGCTAGTTAATTGTTTTTCAATTCTTGCTATTAAATTTGTAGTGTAATCAACAAATCAAATATCCTCTATCATTCTAAGCTCGAATCCGAATATTCCAAATTCTCAAGTCACGATTTCGTTGGGACACGACCCGAGTTGTACAATACTTCCCGGATAAAAATATACGAATTGTGTTTTCTTTTGTGAGATTTTTACCTTTATATTTCTCTTGGTTGAGAAGTGTTTTGGAAAGAATTCTTTCGAGATTAACTCTTTACGTATATATATTTGACTTAATATACGTTAGTTGTTAATATGCCAAACCATTGTGAAGAAGGATTCTGCTAATGATATAATTTTGTGTTGCCATGATTTAGGACTTATTATTATCTACCTGGGTTGTTTATGACTTATAATATATGGTTTATTTGTTTATGGTTCTACTATTTATTGTTTGACTCTTTTGTGAGCCTGTGGTTTGACTATTCAAAATGGGTTGTTATGGTAATTTTTATGGTTTGACTCTTTATTGTTTAAATACTAATCAAGATAACCCCTTGTAACGACACCAAAGTACCATTATAATCAAGATAACCATTTTGTTGTTGATGAACATCGAAACTTAGATACTAATCAAGATCATCACTTACTACAATCAAGATCATCACTTGTAGTAATCAAGATAACCATTTACATTATAATCAAGATCATCACTTGTTCCGACACCAACATACTACAATCACCATAGACTTCAACATCCAAAGTACCATTATAATCAAGATAACCATTTTGTTGTTGATGAACATCGAAACTTAGATACTAATCAAGATTTCCATTGATAAGGTTACAAAGTACCATAATTTACATTATAATCAAGATCATCACTTGTTCCGACACCTAACATACCACAGACTTCAACATCCAAAACATAAAGACTACATAAGACAAACACAAAAGCATAGAACATAAGGATAACATGACAAGCCCTAATTTGTAATAACTTAAAACCCATTGCAAAGGTGACCACCAACTAACCCCAAACCCAAAAGCAATTAAATGCCCACCGTCTAACCCCAACCCACGACCCATCACTTGCAATCGATTTTCACCTTTGAAATGTAAACATACTTTCCACGAGTATGTTTTTGGGTTTCTTTGATTAGGTTTATGATGTCCTTCACCTTAGCGAGATCCTCATCACGTAGTATCCTAAGATATGTCATGCTATCAGAACCTTGAGCAGCAACACCAAGTTCTTTCACTTCCTCTATAACTTATGCCTTGTCTCTGACCGCATTTAGAATTTTCGTCAAATTGCTCAAGAATCTTTCTCCGAAGCTTGGAGCTTTTAAAATGAACTTCTTAGGGAAGTGTCCTCACCATGGGTTTTTTCAACTATGCACCAATTAAAGAGTACATTCTATAATTTCTTGAGCGATACTGATCAAGATTCTCTTAATTCTGCTTCCGGGTCAATTTTCTCTACAAAAGTCCAAACGAAGGGTTACAAATCATAGAGAACAAAGCCAAAGTTAGATGTTCACGGAACGCCGTGATGCGAGTGAGTACAAATGCTCCTCCAACTTCTTCTAATTCATCATCTAGCTTTGTAAGGTTCAACGAAATGCAGCAGCATTAGAGGATAAGATACCTTAACCTTTAGGATGAAATTTGAATGAAATGAAAAGACTTGATGAAATCTCTTGTTGCCTACTCCCGATCCGATCACAGCGGTTGAGGAAAGGTGTTACCCACTTGGTTAACAATCATAGTTTTAATGTGTGCCCAATGACTAGAGGAGGTTATGAGTACCCGGTTTATCACGATAATTTCCAACAATTTCAACAAACCGCATCGGTTGGTAATTTTGTTCAAAATGGAAATTCCGGGTACCGTGCTCCTAACTTAGCAAACCAAATGAGACCACCAGGATTTAATCAACCCAATCCACAAGCTTCTAGACCTAACCAAGGATACAATGCTAATCAAGGGTACAATGGGAATAGAAATGTAAACCAAACCAATCAAGTTAACCATGGAGTTAACTCGGGATTATCTCAACAAGCTCAAGCTTATCAAGTCCCGAGTACACCAGCTCCGGTTACTTATTCAAGGTTTGAGGCTTATACAAAAGCAAATGATGCTACTTTGAATAATTTGCAAAAGAATTTGAATGATTTCAAAAAGGAGCAACAAGATTTTCAAAATGAACAAAGGAATTTTCAAAATATGATGCTTAACATGTTTCAAAAACAGATGGGAAATAATAATGCATCGGGTTCGGGAACCTTACCGAGTAATACAATTCCTAATCCAAGGAATGAATGCAAAGGGATTACCACTCGTAGTGGTGTTGTTCTTGATGGACCTTTACCTCCTATGCCACCTCCTTTTGTCAATCCGGACAATGAGGTTGGTAAGGAAACCGAGGTGACAAAGGACCAAGTGCAACTTAATAGTTCACAAAGTACCGCAAGAGTCCAACCTCCGGTAGTTCAAATTAGGGAAAAGGTCCAAAACAAAGGAAAAGAACCAATTGTTGAGACTAGAGTTGATAATGAACTTTCAAAGACCAAAACAAATTTGCCTTACCCTTCAAGGGTTGAAAAGGACAAAAATCGTGAAAGAGATGATATCTTAGCTTCAAAGTTCATAGAAATCTTTCGAGATCTTCATTTTGAACTTAGCTTTGCTGATGCTCTTGTCCACATGCCCAAGTTTGCTTTGATGATCAAAAAGTTGTTAAGTAACAAAGACAAGTTGATTGAAATAGCAAAGACGCCAATGAATGCTAATTGTTCCGCGGTCATTCTCAAAAAGCTTCCCGAAAAGCTTGGTGACCCGGGTCGATTTCTCATTCCTTGTGGTTTTGGGGAGTTTGATAATCACTTAGCTCTAGCGGATCTAGGTGCAAGTATCAATCTCATGCCCTTGTCTATCTGGAAGAAACTTGGACTTCCTGACCTTACAAGTACTAAAATGGTTCTAGAATTAGCCGACCGAACAATTTCTAAACCCCTTGGGATAGCCGAAAATGTGTTCGTGAAGGTCGGAAAATTCTACTTCCCGGTCGATTTTGTGATTTTAGACTTTGTTGCGGACCCCCGTGTTCCTTTGATTTTAGGAAGGCCATTTTTGAGCACAGCTCATGCCTTGATTGATGTTTATGCGGGGGAGATCATTTTAAGACATGATGATCAATCTTTGACACTTAAGTGTGGTGATACCCCCACAATCTCTTATGATAATTTTGAATCCGTGAAACGAATTGACCTTATTGATGCTTACTTGTGCGGGGGGGGGGGGGGGGGGGGGGGGGGGGGGGGGGTGGGGGGGGGGGGGGGGGTGAGGGGGGGAGTATGATCCAAAAGTCTTTGACTTTACGTGAGTGGTGATACCACTTTCTATCATTTTGGATCCTCACATTTCATCCTTTTGAAGGAAGTGAGAGGATTTTGGAGCACAAGAAATAGAAGAATTTTTAAAACATGATTGAATACTTTAAACATGGTTTAAATATGATTTCTAATGATGATGGAAGAGGGTGATGTAACCTATTTGGAAAAATTGCTTGAAGATTTAAATGATGATCCTTTTTCATCATTCATTCCTTGTAAGTTCAAAAAGCAAATCAAAAATGTTGAATCGGTCAAAACATCAATAGAGGAACCACCCGACCTTGAACTCAAAGATTTGCCTTCTCATCTTGAATACGCTTTTCTTGAAAAAGATAATAAAAAACTTACCCGTCAGCATTTTCAAATGATCTTAAAGAGGAATGAGAAGTAAAACTTTATTGAGGTTCTTAAGGCTCACAAAAGTGCTCTAGATTGGAAAATCTCGAACATTAGGCGAATTGATTCCAAAATTTTCGCTAACACAAAATCTTTGGGAGGATGATTATAAACCAGTGGTTCAAATGCAAAGAAGGGTTCAACCCTATATACATGAGGTTATTAAGAAAGCGGTCATCTAAGCTTCTTGATGCCGGCTTGCATCTACCCCAGATCGCGATAGCCCATGGGCTTACCCCGGTTCATTGGTTCCAAAAATGGGAGAGGATGACTGTTCGGTAACAAATGAGACTCAATGAACTTATTCCATCCGGACTTGGACTTGGTTGGGAGAGTTTGCATTGATTATAGGAAATTGAATGATGCCACTAGGAAGGACCATTTTCCCTTACCTTTTATGGATCAGATGCTTGAAAGGTTAGCGGGGAATGAGTTCTATTGTTTCTTAGACGGATTTTCCGGGTACTTTCAAATTCCGATTGACCCCCAAGACCAAGAAAAGACCACCTTTACTTGCCCTTATGGAACCTTTGCCTACAAAAGAATGCCTTTTGGCATTTGTAATGCAACGGGGACCTTCAAATGTGCATGACGGCCATATTCCATGACTGATAGAGAAAACCAGGAGCGATTTTTATGCCCCATCCACCCCCCCCTTTTTTACTCGAAAGTCTTTTCGGTATTTGGGGCATAATTTTTCAAAAGTGCCTGGATAATCTGATAAAAGGCCCTTAATCGATGTGAAGAAACAAATCTTGTGCTTAATTGGGAAAAATGCCATTTTATGGTAAAAGAGGGAATAGTTTTGGGGCATAAAATTTCTAAAAGTGGTTTAGAAGTTGATAGGGCAAAAGTAGAAGTGATAGCTAAATTACCTTACCCGACCACGGTAAAAGGAGTTCGAAGTTTTTTAGGTCATGCGGGTTTTTATCGAAGGTTCATTCAAGATTTCTCAAAAATTGCAAGACCCATGACTCATCTTTTGGAAAAAGAAACTCCTTTTGTCTTTTCGGATGAGTGTAAACAAGCTTTTAATGATCTTAGAAAGAAGTTGATTGAATCACCAATACTTGTTGTGCCTAATTGGGATTATGATTTTGAAATCATGTGTGACGCTAGTGATTTTGCTTTAGGAGCAGTTCTAGGTCAAAGAAAGGACAAACACTTTCATCCTATTCACTATGCGAGTAAGACTATGACCGGGGCTCAACTTCATTACACTACAACTGAAAAGGAAATGCTAGCCGTAGTATATGCCTTGGAGAAGTTTCGACCCTATAGTTTTTATCGAGGACCATAGTGTATATGGTATCATTCGGCTTTAAGTACCTAATGGCTAAGCAAGATGCTAAGTCAAGGTTACTTAGGTGGATTCTCTTACTCCAAGAGTTCAATCTTGAAATAAGGGACAAAAAAGGAGCTGAGAATGTAGCCGCCGATCACCTTTCTAGACTAGAGAATCCTCACAAGAATGAACTTGAAAAGCAAAACATAACTGAGTCTTTTCCTTTAGAGTCACTAGGAAAAGTTGAAGAGGTCAAAGAGATTAATGAGAATGATAATGTGCTTAATGAGAATGAAAAGGTTGTTGAAAATAATGTGCTTAACAATGTGAATGTGCTTTATGATAATACCACGCCATGGTTCGCCGACTTAGCGAACTACCATGCGGGTAATTTTGTTAAAAAAGGAATGAGTTCACAACAAAAGAGAAAATTTTTCAAAGATGCTAAACATTACTATTGGGATGACCCATACTTGTTCAAGATTGTGGCGGACTAAGACATTAGACGATGGTTTTTGGCCAAAGAGGCTTAATGAGATTCTCATGGCTTGTCATCATGGCCTTACGGAGGCCATCATAGTGCCAATATACACGCTCGTAAAGTCTTTGACTCTGGTTCTTTTGGTTCTACCATTAGAAAGATGCATCAAACTTTGTTAAACATTGCCGATGCTTGTCATAGACAAGGCAAAATTTTTCAAAGAGATGAGAGCCTCAGAAGCATTCAAGTTTGTTGAGATTTTTTGATTTGTGGGGAATTGATTTCATGGGTCCATTTCCATCAAGTAGGGGAAATAAATACATCTTAGTTGATGTGGATTATTTGTCCAAGTAGGTGGAAGCTATTTTTTTTTTAGGACTTTACCATTACTAATGATGCTCGTGTTGTTTGTAAGTTTTTGAAAATCTCTTTTGCTAGATTTGGAACCCCTCGAGCTATAATAAGTGATAGAGGCACACATTTTTGTAATGACTAATTTTCAAAGGTCATGGCAAAATATGGTGTGACCCATCGTCTTTTGACTCCTTACCACCCTCAAACGAGTGGTAAGGTGAGCGTTTCAAATAGGGGAATTAAAAGGATTTTAGAAAGAACAATAGGTGAGAATAGAGCTTCTTGGAGTGATAAGCTTGACGATGCTCTATGGGCTTTCCGGACCGCCTACAAAAACACCTAATGGATGCCACTCCTTTAGGTTGGTTTACGGGAAAAGCTTGCCAGCTCCACTATTGGAGTTGGAACATAAAGCTTTTTGGGCCCTTAAGCAAACTAATCTAGATCTTAATCTTGCGGGTAAAAATAGAAAGTCACAAATCAATGAGCTTAATGAATTAAGGGATGAAGCTTATGAGAATTCTTTGCTTTATAAGGAGAAAACAAAAAGGTTACATGATTCAAAGATTAAAAACCGAGTTTTTAATGTTGGGGATCAAGTGCTTCTTTTTAACTCAAGGCTAAAGATTTTCTCGGGTGAAAGCTAAATTCTCGATGTTGGGACCCCCCCCCCCAACCCCACCCACATCCGTTTACAATTGCTAATGTTTACCCATATGGAACAATTGAACTTTTTCAAAAAGATGGTCAAAATTTTAAAGTCAATGGTCATAGGGTGAAACACTATTTTGGAGAAGATGTTCCTAATGAGATTATCCCAGATGTCAAGACCGACCCACCATGATAATCTAGTTTGGGGAAATGAGTCAAGCTAGGGGACTCGTTAATAAACAAGCGCTTCGTGGGAGGCACCCCATGCTTATCCTTTTTATCTTCTTTCTATTTTCTTTGCTTCCCCAAGGACAAATCAATTCGGGGTCGAGTATAGCTTGTACTCGGTGAACAAAAACTAAGCCGTTTTAAAGTCGTTTATGAGCTAACAATGTAAAAAGATTTAGAGGAAGCAAAAATAACAACAAAAAAAGGAAAAAAAAAAAAAAAAAAAAAAAAAAAAAAAAAAAAAAAAAAAAACCACAAAAACACAAAAAAAAAAAAAAAAAAAAAAAAAAAAAAAAAAAAAAAAAAAAAAAAAAAAAAAAAAAAAAAAAAAAAAAAAACAGCTTGTTCTTTTTCGTTCTTGTTGGTTGTTTGTGCTTGTTTGTCTAGGTTTTCCGGATTTTGGAAGATTCATGGTTCAATATTGTGGAAGAACAAAGCAATGCCCACAATTTCCATTGATGGTCTCCAATCTTCTCTTCATAAAGTGGGAAATCTCTTATCCTTGTCTTTATCGAACTAACATCTATTCTTTTGGCATGACCTTAGAATTTTTGTTTAGATTCCTTTTGACCCTTATTTTTAAACTTTGAGGACAAAGTTTCATTTTAGTTTGGGGAAGGATATCTTCGATATTGACTTGCATTTCACGCAACCTTGTTTGAACCTTTTTGAATTACCTTTTTGTGAAAAAAGTGGAAAATTTTAAATTTTTGCTTACAAGAGAAGCTCAATAGAAGCTTAGTTTGGGGAAAAACACCACTTTTTGGTAATCCGTTGGTGAGAAATAGGAGTTAATTTTGACTTGACCGGGTGAAAATGCCCTAGCTAGTTCTTTAACCTACCTTTTGTGGGGCCAAGCTTTCACAAATCCTATTGCATTGGATTTTAAAAATGTGAAGAACAAGAGATGATGTAGTTAAATATAAGTGTATTTGCTTAAGCAAGGTTTATTTGGAAAACCTAAAGCTTATATGAATGATTTGTGTCTTTTTACTCCCACAAGCTCTTAACACACCTAATCATACGTGCTCTTTTTAATTTAACTAAGTCAACCAATGTCTTTAGAAAAAGTCTTACATTTTGAAAAAGAATTCATTTTAATATGTAAGTAAGATTTTTGGTTTCAAATTTATAAGTTGATTTCCTAAAGTGAAATTTTTCCATTCATCAAAAATATAATTATAAAAAGAATGCCAATGAAGCATTTCTAATGCAAAAGCATTATTTTTCGTGCCAATGAAGCATTCGCAAAAATAGAATAATAAAAGCTATATATAGTTTTAATCGTTGGCGTATCCATGTTGAGAGTGAGACTCGGATGGGGTCGCAACTAAGGATTAAAACTATGTACATGGAATCAAGGTTCGTAGGCATTCATCACTAGGGAGCGCGGCCTAGGTGATGATTGCAACTAAGGGACTTTGGATTCTAAGCTTTGTAGGAAAAGGTGTTGTCGCGATAACCCACAAACGTTAGCAGCGGAGTGGGGGTTCGAACTAAGAACACCGGTTGTTGTTGCGATATCCTATTTGGGAGAAAGGCCTAAGTAGGGGTTCGAACTAAGAACAACATTCCTATTGAAAAAAAAAATTATAGTATATGAAAAATAAAAAGAATGGTTAAAAATTTCATTTTCTCAAATCAATTTATAAGTTTTGTTTCCGAATCTCTTTTAGCTTTGAGTCGAGGTTTATCTATGTTATTAACATTTGAGCTCACAAGGCTTATTTGTAAAGCTTAGATGAATTTCAACTATGAAGATAAATTGATCTATGGTTGAGTTAAAAAGAGTACACACATCTTAATCATTAATTTATTCCCGGGAGTGAAAAAGTACACACTTTTATAATTATAGAAAGCTTAATCATTTGGGACTTATATTGACAATGATCTGTTTTATTGAGCTTAGTTAGCTCTAGTGAAAAGTCAAGGATGACGAATTTTCCTCTTTTGTGCTCTATTAATCGGGAGTAGCCTATTTCGATGAGCCTAAAAGTTGCAAAGTTGCAATGATTGCCATTAACGTGTTTCCAAGAGATTAAATGATGAGAAAAGTGAAAGTTGATTTTAAAAGGTGATTCATAAAAGGTTCTAAACAAGGGCATTTTGGAAACTTCTTAGTTTACAAAGTGTACACTTCATAACATTGCGTGAGGACACGGCAATCCTTTAGTTTGGGGAATTTTGATATTTGCTTAATTGTATACTAATTTACCCGGGATTTTGCCAAATAAAAGCCAATTAAATGCCAAAAGAATAGAAAATGTGTGCTTTTGTGTCCAATTGTGCAGGAAAGGATTGAAAAGACAAAAAGAAGCAAAAACGATCAAAAACCGACAAGAAACGGGAAAAAGACAAAGAGTCAAGAGCAAGACAAAGAATCCAGCCAGAGATCACAGCCGGATCAGCCCGACACAGTCAAACTCAGTCAAAGAAAGAAACAAAGAAGTCAAAGACCCAAATTACAAGTCAAGGGGCCATTGTTGTCAAGTGTTCAAAGTTTAAAAAGCCTATTTGAAGTTTTGAAGTTTAAAGGGCCAAAGTTGTTAAAAGAGCAAAGTTGCTTTATTAAGAAAGAAAGAAAAGAAAACAACACAAGGGGTTAACTTGCCATTCTCCAAACCTTCTTATAACTACATTTGGGCGGAATAGAGTACAAGGACCGAAAGTGTCAACTCTCCATACATTCAAACAAATAAGCCGGCTAAAACGCAACAACCCAACAGACTTCCAACAACCTTTCCCGCCAATAATCAATAAACCCAAATTGCGTTTTCACCCAACCCCGCTCCCTTTTTCTCTTATAAAATCGTTCAAACACCTCTCCCACTCAAAAACCACCACGTGGCAAGCCCTTATTGGTCCATTACACCTCATCAATTGATCAAACGGCTCAAAGTTGCTTATAAAAGATCAACGGCTGTGATTTGAAAGATCATTCTAGAAATTCTTCCCTCTCCTCACCTCTTCTCTATAAATAGCAGCTTAGGAGTTCATTTTTCAGTGTTACTTTTACTTTTAAAACATTTACTTTGTAATTTTTCCGTTTTTAAGCAAATTAAGCTCTCATTTTAAGCAATTAAGCTTTAAGCTCTTGTAATCATTTCTTTTCACTTGTACTCCTTTAATTCATTAATAAAAGTCAATTTACACAGTTAATACTCTTTTATCTTTCAATTTGAAGCTAAATTCATCAAATAAGCTTTAAATAAGCTCATTAGAGCTTATTACTTCTAATAAGCTCAAACTTAGCTCAATTTCTGTCTTAAGCAATTCATTTACCATCTTTACTCAATTACATTCAAATCATGGAAACTTGAGAAGTTATAAGCTCAATTTGGAAGGACAAGAGGAAATAAGCTCAAATTAAGCATAAGCCAGCTTATTGAGGTTTAGAGGCAAGGTGCCACTTAGGAACATACAAACTTCTACTCTTGGATAGTTTGAATGTGAAGATTCTTCAATTTTCAGGTCACCTTCTCTTATTTTCATTTAAGCCAATTCTAGCTTATTTCAACTTGCTTATTTCCTTTAAGTACTCATTTAAATCATGTTCATAAGGTTTACTTAGCTTAAATTTGAATTGCTTTCAGGTTATTGTAGTTTTAAAACTAGTAAAGTATCACTTTCACTTTTTCTGTCAATAGTAGTAGTAATAAGCTTAGAGAGTAACTAGCTATTTCTTCTTAATAAGCTAGTAATATTACTGCTTGAATAGCTTAATTAGGTTAAGTTTAGTATAAGTAGCTAAAAAGTTTTAGCTGTTTTAGTCTTTTAAAAGTTTTTAAGCTCACTTTGTTTTGACAGAAAAATATAAGGCAGTGTTTGGTTTAAGCTTGAATTGACTCAAAAAGTCAATTCTATTTTGTCAAATCATTTCATTTAGCTGAGATAGCTTTTACAACAAAATTTTAAACAAATTTTAGAAGTAGTTTTTAGAATTCCAAAGTTTAGAGTGTATAAACTCTTATTCACCAGGGTTTTGACAGAAAGAAGGATTTTGGATTTGATTAAGCTTTAGCATATATGAATCAATTTTAGCTAGTGTAAGTTTAAATATAAGTAGGAAGTGAGTTCAAAGAAGTTTATCTTACCTTAGGAATCTAAGCTTGCACATTGCATCAGCTGCACATTGCACCAGCAAGTGCACTTTTCAAATATTAGCATAATATTTGCCATTTCTTACTTTGAAATTTTCTTATTTCCTTTTAGAATTTTACAAGTCCCTTTAGCTAAGTTGATTTTAGATAAGTAGGTAAGCTTAGTTCCAATATCTCAGCACTTAAGGTCCAAATAATAAGCATTTAGCTTAAGTGAATAAAGCTTTAAAAAACTGTTTCATTAAACTTTGCATTTTTCAGCTTCATTTTCTTTCTAAACTTGTTAAGTAGAGGTTAATTTTAGTTTAAATCTCCTTTAAGCACATCTTAAGCTTCATCAAGCATCTTTTAGTTTTAATTTTCATCAAGTTTTGAGCTCTCAATAAGCAAAAATCCAATAAGCCCTTTAAATACATAGTTTCTGTAACAGCCATGGATTTGCTTATTTTGTAGCTTATTCTTTTGATAAAAGTTCATATTGTCTTTATTAAAGTTGTAGGGATTAAGCTAATAAGCAACTTTGTAGTTTTAAGTTTTTGCTAATTCTCAAAATTTAATAAGCCAAAAATAAGCTCAAGTGTAGGGTCTGTTTAGTACTTTTCTTAAACCTCAGGGGTACCCGTTTCTTCTTTAGTGTAAATTTTACAAACTTCGCCCGCCTACCCTATACTTTCCTTTAGTTCATTTCCTACCCTGTCTTTCCTATTTTCTTTTAATTTTCTTTTTTATTCTTAAAAGTATTAATAAATTAGTCTAAATTTATAATCCAATTAGTTGAAAAATAAAAAAGTAGAAATTAGGGCTTTTATTTTTTATAACTTTCTGCACCTTTATAGTTTATAAAAATCATTTTTCCATATTTTTCTCGTTAAATTTGTATTTTCTAGGAATTAAAATAGTTTTTAGTTATTACTTTTTCTTATAAAATTCATAAAAAAATAGAAAAATAGTTGAAAAATTAAAATTCTTTTTGCATTAATTTTCATTTTAAATCTAGTATTTTTGAAAAATAAAAGTAAAATTTTAGTGTTAATTTTTAGAAAAAGTTTATTTTTGATTAATCATTAAATTTTAGAAAATTCATAAAAAAATTCAAAAATACATAAAAAATTCCAATTCTTTTTCCTAAAATTTTCATTTTAAATTTGTGATTTTTAGGTATTAAATTTGTTAAAAGTTGTGTTTTAGTTTTTAAATTTCAGTTTTAGCTCGCGTTTAATTCAATTTGTGCATTTAATTTTCGCGCTAGTTAATTGTTTTTAATTCATGCTATTATATTTTGTAGTGTAATAAACAAATCAAAAATCTTTTATCATTCTTGACTCGATTCCGAATTATTCCTAAATTCTCAATTCACGATTTCGTTGGGACACGACCCGAGGAAAAGTACTTCCCGGATAAAAATATACGAATTGTGTTTTCTTTTGTGAGATTTTTACCTTATATTTCTCTTGGTTGAGAAGTATTTTGGAAAGAATTCTTACGAGATTAATACTATAAGTATATTAAATTTGTTTTACCGCAACCATTGATCATATTAACACTTATGCTCCCCCTACACATGTGCGTCGATAATCGAAAGATGTTTAGCACATGCATGGATAGGACTTTAGCAATTTAGAATCAATTGAATCATTTAATTATCCGATTTGCTCTGTATTGTTGTATGTGTGTGTGCTTTGATATCCATATATTAAATGTTTGTTCTTGGGTGTGAATTGATTTAGGAGCTAAATGATCGTTTGGGTATCGTTTGTGTTGATTCTCAGAGTTTGTAAAGATACAAAAAATGTTTATATGATTTCTGTGATGCTATATGCTTGAATCTTGATGTTATAACATGATTACAAATTTACTTGAGTACTCGAATTAGTTTTACAAGGTGTTAGTTGTGACCGGACTCGCAGGTCCATATAATTAATCGAATTCGTAAGTGTTAATCATAATCGAATTCGTAAATTTTAGACCTAACCGAACTCGCATGTTCTTAGCTTTAACCGGACACGCAGTTAGTAGTTATAACCGGACTCGCAGTTTCTATTATTAATCGAACTTGCAATTCCTGCTTAGACCGAACTTATAGTTTTTCTATAAGTGACCGGACTCACAGTTTTTAGTATTGACCGAACTTGCAGTTTCTCAATAGTGAACAAACTCGCAGTTTGACAATAGTGATCGGACTCGCAGTTTAACAATAGTGATCGGACTCGCAGTTTATCAATAGTGACCGAATTAGCAGTTTACACTTAACTTTCAAGATTCATAATTCTAATTAAAGGAAACAAAAGGCTAAACACTTAGATTCTAATCAAGAGGTAACTTAAAACTTGTTTTAGGTAGCAAATTTAAAATTGGTTATCTTTGGAATCTAATCAAGTTAAAAATGGGCTTAACTAGTGTAACTAAAACAAGACTTAAGTAATCTAAATCCCTACTAGTTAGAATGAACTAGATTCCTAGATAGTCTAAGTATGTTACATAAGTGCCATAACCCATTAAGCCAAATTAAGTTTGCCATTTCCATGATTAGTTCTCTTAATGTGTTGCTTGCCTTAAGTGCCATAGTTTGAAAAGGTCTCTATAGTGTCTTATATAAACTTGGTTATATATAAACTGTATTGACTCTTTCATAGCAAAATCATGAATATCACAAAAGAACAATAGTAAGCCCTTGACGATGCTCTTGTTCTACGAGAACGTCTAAGGATTGTAAATTGTAACTACAAATTGAGCACCACGTTCAAGCCCAATGAACCCACTTTTCAAGTTGCTTTGGACGGTCTTTCTCTCACACCTTTTTATCAAGCTTCTTGATAACTTGAAGAATCCTGCCATCTACATGCGATGAATTTTGGACTAGCTGTTTCCTATCACAAGCACACATCAAATCAAGATGAACAAAAACGATTTTTCTTTTGATCTGAAACTTTCAGAGATATGCTCCAGATTTGCAAATCTTCCTGCCAGAAGTATTGAAATCGGCCATTGAAGAGGATATACTTGCTTTCATAAGAGAACTTAGTTACCCTAGAGATATCAAGTCACTCTTTGATGTCAAGGTTGATACTCTATATCAACCTTGGAGAACATTCAGAACCATCATCAACAAATGTCTCAGTGGTAAAGTAACTGGACTCGATCAACTTGGTCTCTCTTGGGCTCAAATCATTTGGGGTATGTATAACCAGAAGAAGGTTGACTATGTCTACCTTTTATGGGAAGACTTAGTTTATCAAATCAAAAACAAGGTGTCAAAGAAGAACAAAGACATGTACTATTCCAAGATTTACCAAAGTCATTATCAACCACTTCATGTCAAAAGATCAATCAATTCCAAGAAGAAACAAGGTGGACTGACACATGGCTAATAATGACCCTATTCTCACCACAATGAGATTCATCCCCAAGAATGAAACTGTTCAAAAGTACGGTCCCATACTTCCAGATACTCTAACCAATCAAGCAATGAAAGAGTCGGATGCGTACAAGACTTACCATGATTTTGCTATTGGAAAGTTGATTCCAAAACCAAAGTATGTACGGAGATCGACCAGGGAGAAGACTGATCAAGCCCCTACAACCTCTCCAGGTAAAAGATTTAAAGCTACAGCTAAGGTGGCTAAATCAGGAAAGAAGAAGCAACTTGCTCAATGTTTAGAGACTTTATCAAAAATTGCATTGTTTGAGGCTGAACATATGAAGATTGTCACCAAAAGAAGCAAGACACAATTCCACAGCTCTCACGTCAGTGGTTCAGGTGTAAATGAAGGAACTGGTGTTTCACTAGGGGTTCCCGATGTACCTACATATAGATCTGAAGATGAATAGATTTCTTGGAAGTCCAGTGACGAGGACGATGATGATGAAGTAAGTTTGAGTAAAGACGGTGATGACAATGCTAATAATGAAGATGATGATGGTCAAGATGATGATAATGAACAGACTAAATCAGACAATGATGGTGAAGACTTTGTTCATCCTAAGTTCTTCACTCATGATGAAGAAGAAAGACAAGAAGAATAATATAAAGAAGAAGACGGTTCAGATATGAGGGTTCAAACACCTTCTCATTTTGAATCCACTGATGATGAAGTAACTCAAGGAGATAATGTTAAGGGAGAAGAGCTGAATGAAGAGGAGATAAATAAAGAGGAGGAAGTAAATAAATTGTACAGGGACGTGAACGTTAATCTGGAAAGAAGAGATACTGAAATGACAGATGCTCCACAGACTAATGTTCAAGGTACTCAAGTCATAGAAGATACTCATGTGATAATAACAGCTGTCAATCCTAAATTTCAATAGTAGAGTTCTTTTGTATCATCAGGCTTCATTTCCAACATACTCAACCCTAAACTAGATTCATGTATTGACTCCATTCTTAATCTGAACACTGAGTCAACTTCTCTGGTAGATGTTCCTGTCACTACGAATGTTGAAATACCTCCTTCATCTGTAACAACACTTCCTTCACCACCCATTCCTATTATTCAACCTCTGCAATAAACACTTGTTTCCACACCAACAATAGTTCCAAGTACCTGCCTACAAAATCTTCCAACCTTTGGTTCCTTATCCAAGTTTGAAGATAGAGTAAAAGCTTTAGAAGATGACTTCTCAGAATTCAAGCAAACAAACCTATTTGCTAAAGCAATTTCTTCGATTCCTGGTATTGTTGATAAGTACCTTGTCAACCAGATGAATGAAGCTGTAAAAGCAGTTGTTCAACTACAATCAGACAGACTCAGAAGCGAAGCTCAAGCTGACAATGAAGACTTCATCAATAAAATTGATGAAAATATGAAGAAAATCATCAAGGAGCAAGTCAAAATGCAAGTTAAGGAGCAAGTTACTAAGATTTTGCTGAAAATTAAGAAGTAAGTAAATAAACAACTTGAAGCTGAAGTTTTGATTCGTTCATCCAACAAAGCTAAGACATCCTATGCTGTAGCAGCTAACCTATCTGAACTTGAGCTGAAGAAGATTCTCATCTATGAAATGGAGAAAAACAAATCAATCGACATATTAGTTCAACATAAGACTCTCTACAAAGCATTGGTTGACGCTTATTAATCTGACAAAGACATTCTTGCATCATATGGAGATACTCTCACACTGAAAAGACGTCGAGATGATGAGGATGAAGACGAAGAACCCTCCGCTTGATCAAACCGGGGGTCCAAGAGAAGCAGAGCTGGAAAAGAACCTGAGTCAACTAGTGCACCAAAGGAGAAGACTTCCAAGTCAACTGGCAAGTCTAAAGAAGGGTCTAAATCTCATCAAAAGTCTACTGGAAAGTCTGCTCAAACATAGGAACCAATACACGCTAACGAATACTTAGAAGAACCCATACATCAGGAATTCAATACAGTATTTACTAAAGATCAACCTGTTGATGAGACCACTCAGCATCCTGATTGGTTTCAGAAACCAACAAAACCTCCAACTCCCAACCGTGATTGGAACAAGACTTTGCCTGCTAAACATGGACCAGTTCAACCTTGGATAAGCACTTTAGCTCGGAATGAAGATCCTCGTGAGTTATTTAATGAACTTGTGGACACTCCTCTAGACTTCTCAGCATTCATGTTGAATCGGCTCAAAGTTGATACTCTGACTCCTGAATTATTAGCCGGTCCAACATTCGAGTTAATGAAAGGTTCGTGCAAGAGTCTGGTGGAACTTGAATATTTCGTTGAAGAAGTCTGCAAAGCAACTACTGATCAACTAGACTGGAACAACCCCGAAGGACAGCAATATCCACATGATCTTCGCAAGCCTTTACCATTGATACCTAATTCACGAGGTCGTTGAGTAATATATTTTGATCACTTTATTAACAATGACCTTGCATATTTAAGTGGTGGAGTCTCAAGCTGAACTTACGATACTTCAGTGACGAAGACAAAGGCTACAGATTATGGACACATCAAATGGATTAAAGACTTGGTCCCAAACACCATGTGGAGTCAAGTGCCGATTGTCTATGACAAACATGCACTCTGGGGCATCTATCACTGGGGGCGAAAACGTCAACAATTATATGGATTCGTAGTCAACAGAGAATCTGCTCATGATGTCTACTCCATAAACAGAATCATCGGAATTAAGAAGCTCACGATTTTCGAATGGCACAATTACAAACACTTGGAATGGATCACTATTCGTAGAGATGACGACAAGCTGTACACATTCAAAGAAGGCGATTACAACAGACTTCGCCTTCAAGACATCAAAGACATGCTGCTTCTTCTTGTTCAAGGCAAGCTGACAAATCTCAATATTGAGGAACGTCTAGCTTTAGGTGTTTCACTGTGAATGTTTACAAGAAGCATTGTCATCAGAAGGCGTGTTGAAGATCTTTAATTGGGCATCGAAGTTACCACAAGAAGCTCAACTCACAAGTCTTGGATACGTTCGATCAGATCTAAAAGAAAGTTAGCATACACTACCATAACTCCCAATCTAAAGGTTTCTATTATTACCAGAATTAAAAGACAGAAGAACAGATTTGATGCGTATTAATGAACTCACAAATTTAGTGATGGTACACTCATTGATGTTCGGTATTGCTCTTAATGATATTCTGAAAACGTATCTTCAGATGGAGTACTTTCCGCTATAAACAGTCTGGGAGAAACGTAGAGCGAAAGAGCAGGAAGTCGTATGATCCAGGCTTATTGAGCGACACTCAGAACAGAAGGTTCATGAGGAAGCCTGGAAAAAAACTTTCTTGGTGGGAGGACTGGTACAGGGAAGACCTTGGCTAATGGTAAATAGAGACCCACTCATGATTCTTATCATTGACTGTACCCTTCATCATAGAACAGGTCAAACCTAGTCCATAATAAAAACTTTTATGAAATTTGTATTTATGTAGTGTAGACTTTATTGGTATTTAAGGAGTGCTCGAGTATAAAATTTTCAAGAATTGTCTTAGTAAAATTCAAAAAAGTTCAAATTATTATACTCAACACTTGTCTTATAAACCTCAAATATTGAGGGGGAGCAATTAAATGTTATTGATAGATTTTGTGTAAACAGTTTTTTCCTGAACGTTTAATCAATTGATATCTAAAATATCAAGGGATTAACATTTTAGATATGGGGAGAAAATGTGAGTAAAACTATAATTAAAAATGAACTAACTTGTATTAAAATGTGTCATATAAAATGGACTCAATGCCTTACACTTAGCTTTGATACTGCGATTTCGGTGCACATGTTAAGGGGGAGCTTTTAGTGAGCGATGATGAAAAAATTTAATGTGTAAACTCTTTTGATATTATATCAAACACTTTGATTGAAATTTTCAATGATTTTGGAATGATGTGCTGGGAATACCCAAAAGACCGACCTTGTACTTAAAATTTTATGGAGTTTTAAGGCGGTCAGGCTAGGTATTCAATCCCTAGTCGCAGAACCGGAAGGGATCTAACAGGATATCACTAGTTTGTGTAGAAGTTTGGTATGATACAAAAGGAGTCAAAAGTGGAATAGGGAATAGTGCGATAAAGTCTCGGTAAGCGCTGAAGGAGGTTGACAGAATGAAAAAGAAATGTAAGGATTAAAGGGTGAAAAGAAAGAAGCCCTCCATAATTTAGGTAGAAAAAAAGGTCATTTACATAAAAATGTCGGAAACACTAAGTTGTTATTTAAAATTGAAGGCAATTCATGGATCCAGTGACGGTATGCATAATGATGAGTCATTTGTGTGGTGTATATTTTCATTGATTCAAGTTTTAAATTTATATTTTGCTTGACTAACCAAAAACAACACTTTACATGGGGCAGTGTAATCGATCAGTAGTGTTTCGTGGTATGTAGGGTGTTGTCGAAAAATTAAAGCGAGGTTAATAGTTCAATTTAATTAATATTTGGTTATCTATCTTTGTTAATTTCTATTTATTCTAAAACCTAAGTTAAAACCTATGTCAGTCTAATTCCATATTCTAACGGGATAATTAGGGTTTTAGCTGAGAGACTAGCCACGGTCTAGTTGGTGATACAAGCAATCAAGAAAATTTAACCCGTGAAGCTAATGAACATAGATAAATGATTGCGGTGAACCTTATATAAGAAAACTGTTTACCATTATTAATACGATTAGTAAGTTGGTTTGTTTATTTAGTGCCATGATTTCTTCTCTCTGAGGGGTTTTGGCATATCATTCTTAGATTAGGCGTTTACTTCATCTAAGACCTAGGGACACGTTAAATCTGTCACCAATTAAAGCATCCGCATAAAGCATCCTTATTTGTGTTTATAATCTATCCTTAGGGATTTTAAAGCAATGGTTGATCTTGTTAAACCCTAGCTCATAGGGACTTTACCCACTTACCGATGATGGCAATTTATACACTAGTAGTCCACTTGTCTGACTCTCTCAATGGACTCAAAACGTTACTTGTTGATTTTATCTAGTGTCACTGCTAAGTCAACACGAATCAATAAACCTTTGACAATATCCAATTAACTAGTTTTAAGCTCGAAGCGTTCTCCTAGACACAGAACTTAGAAGGACAATATTTGTGTAACTATAATTCTAGCTGTTATAAATTAATATATGGAGAGCGATCCCAGACTCTAGATCTATTTGGTTCGCCGCTTTACTAGATCCTGTTGAATGATAGGACGATACAAAAGCGCCGTAACAAGTATAAATTAAATAAACTTAAACAAGCATACAAGATAAATCCAAAAGAAATCGAGATAAACCCAAATACCAAACATTCAAGATCTTATAATAAGGGTTATACCCGAAGGTAGTTGCCTTTAAACGTTCATAATTAATACAAGAGCAATTATTTAGCCAAGGTAAACTAACCGAGTTAACGAAATGATACCAAAAACTGAAGATTACTAAAGTTATGGAATTAATCGTTGTTCCTATGGAATTGATAATGTTGCTAAAATCTTCTGCTATGTTTCTCCTCTGAAAATTGATTTTTATGGTTTAGGTATCGAGATATGATTTAGCACCCCTTAAAACTCGTTTTTAAGTTTTCTATTTATAAGGTCTGGAAGTCGGTTGGATACGGCGTATACAAGTGTTGGATTACAGGCGTATTGGGATTATATCTATAGTAGGGACCACGTTTGTATCTTCAGGAATATTAAAACATACTATATTCTGAATACAGGTATGGTCTCTCTGGTTCGGCCATATTGGGCTTATTCCTCTGTGGTCTTTTGTGAGTGCAGGCACGGTTACACCGTTCTTCCTTGATGGAATAGACTCATGGTTTTCGAATAGTAATCTTCAAAATTTTCTCATTTTAAGCTCCAGAGAATGTGCGCTTTTGCTTATCTTCCACCAATTTCTTTATAATTACTGTAATCTAAATATTAACGATTAAGTACACAATTTTTGCAATACTTGTACAAAATGGTTTAAATAACAAGTGGATCAAATGATGCTATAAAATAGACGTTATTTGATGTCATCAAATATCCCCCACTAGAATCTTACTTGTCCTCAAGTAGCCTTTAGAAGTTTGTAAAAATGTATCCCAAAGTATATTTTCCGTTAAATCACTTATTTGATCTACTACAAGTACACAACCAAACACCTCACGAAATAGGAAGATAAAAACACTCAAATCACTCAACTAATCTATGTGGTAACATGTAACTAATTTGCTCAATTGCTCGGTCGTGATGAGTATTCTATCATAAGCTTGGCAAAGATACATATAACCACCACTAAAGCCAAGGAGTAACAAGTTTATAAAGGTAAATATGGGTTTTTTGTAAGGAAAGGCGTACGGTTGATCAATCTACAATCTTTCACCAGAAGTAACACTCTAACAAGGTAGCTGAAGCACACATACATGGCCGTAACGACGAAATAGACATGCACGCTCGAACAAGTCCTCCTTCGCGTAAAACCAGCGGCTAATCATTAGGTGAAAGGGAAGTAACTTGTTAAATAAAAATCAAGAAACAAACAGATTAAGATTTAAGATACAAGTTGCTAGACACTTTTTCCCGACCGTTACCATGAATAAGACACAACTATTTACAACGTCTTAATCACAGATCAAAAACAACAACCTAAGTTGGCGTTCCCGTAACGATCAACTTCCCAATCATCCTAAAACTTTACATACTCTACAAGGTAAGTGGCGATATCTTCCACTTTGTACAATACTTTACATTGTTGATTTTTTTAGACGTATCAACGAATAATCGATCCTTCATGTAATTACTTTGGTAATGCTCTTTGCGAAACGATTATCTTCAAACTTCCTTTTCTCTTTTTGTATTTTTCCATTTTTTTGATTTTTTTAACTATGCTTCAAATCTCAGTGTAGTTTCACCATCTTCACGATCATAATAATTCTGGATAATTTCTTTGATAGTTCCTTCGTTCTTCGGTTTCATCAATAATTGTGATGGCAGTAAAATCACATGAGTTTTGACTACTAATATACATTCCCATTTGCAATGTGCAAATTTCCAACCGCACCAAAGATAGAAAATGACACAAGACTCGGGAAATACAAACTTTACACTTTAAGCAACTAGCAACTGTAAATTAAACTTTAATCTAACAGGGTAGGTTAAGGTGTAAGGGTGTAACGAAACAAATAATTTGTGTAAATTCTTAAAGGATTGGCTCAACGAGTTGTTCTAGTGGTTCTTCACTCTAAAGATGAGAGTGGAAGGGTTTAACGGGAGGTTAACTAACCGGTGTAGTTAGCTAATAAACAAAATGTATAGGCGATTTGGTTGTAATCCTAATATTTACCAATTTAAACAAGTTACTCCAATTAAATACATAATACTCATTATTGTTGTCTCGAATAGATATACTAAGACAAGTTCTAAAGTCTACAACATCACTGGCACACTCATATTTTGTAGATTTTGGGTAAACATTTGGAAACGGAAAGGTTAAATCCTCACAATATCTAACAAGGGTTATTGTGTGCGGGTTATGTAACAAGTAATTTCACAAAAGTATGCTTGAATTTTTTTTAATTTGAGCATAATTTAAGCTTTTTATTATGAAAAATAGGACAAGTAAACATTCTAATTCCATCCCCCCACTTGAATTATACAACGTCCTCGTTGTATATATAAAACATTAAATACAAGAATTTAAAAAGAATTAGAATGGGAAACTCCCCAGATATTTGCTCGATAGGTTCTCCAAGTTGCGTTTATAAGCGAGATTGTGTGTTGAAAAAGCGTCTGAATTCCAGCATGACTTCAACCACAAATAATATATATTCCACCAACTTCGTTGATATTTCTTTCACGAGGTCCTATAGAAAATATAGGAAAAACAGGTGCGTTTCTATCTGGGTACATACGGTTAATTTAAACTAAACTAAACAAACTAATTACGGGTCAGTCTGTTGGATACGCCGTATCAAATTAATGAATACGCCGTATTCCAGAACTGACAATAATGTTTTTAAAGTGCAATAAAATAAAGACTGATAACGTCCAGACATTCAATACGCCGTATGGTATGGGGTGGATACGCCGTATTGATGTCTGGGAAGACAGACTCGAAAACAAAATTCAATAACAATCCGGGTTGTCATCCGGGAAGCACTTTTGTTTATAGTGAAGTCTTTAAGTTAGACTTTTCTTCAGCTTCTCTTATTACATCTCATGCACGCTAATGTGCCCGTGCGTGAGCCATTCTTCCGTCTTCGCATTTCGAATGTAATCGGGTCCTAGATTTAAAACTCCTTTGTAGAACCCCTTAAGCTTTTGGTATGCATGCGAGATTCCATTCTTCACATCTTTCTCACTTACCTTTAGTAATGGTGGGATCTTGTTACATTGCTCATTAGTGTGGTTTTTAAACCTCGGATGTGATCGCACCATTTGGTAAGTTACTTCATCATCACCATTGTAAAGGGTAATTATCCCTTCGAAACGTTTTGCTTTAATTCCAACTTCTCTTAAGAATGGTTCGCCAACAATAATATCGCCCATTCCTTCATCACGATAAGTATCCATATCCTCTAAAACTGCAAAATCAGTCATAACAGAAAAAGTTCCAACAAAGATAGGCACATTCATTAAGGCTCCTACAACATTATCCCCTTTGTACACCATCTTATCTTTCATTATTAAATTATGAAACTCTTTGGACATCACATTGACGTATAATAACGGGTAAAAGTTAACGTGTGTAAATTCAAATCCTATCATGCATGAAAACTTTAAGTTGTGAGCACAATCTATATGGATCTTCTTATCATCGTCCCAATAACTAGGGTAATTATTAATTCCAGTATCAAGATCTTCATCCCTAGTTCTAAATCCTCAATTACCTCACCTTCCTGAATGGTAGGCATCAAATCATCTCCTTGATTTCTTCTAAGCTCAAATGGTTCATTTAGATCATTTAATTCAATATAATCTTCCAAGAAAGGGTCTAATGATCTATTTAACACCAAAGTCTCTCCCATAAGCCTAGCTTCTAAATCAAGTTCCATTCTTTCTCTCAAACTTAGCATGTAGACCCTCTTAATTAAACTACTAGCAGGTTTAACACTTTTGAAAATAATCCTTTCTTCCCCGACTCTTAAAGTAATCTTTCTTTTGTAAACATCAATCTTAGCACGGGCGGTAGACAAAAATGGTCTTTTGAGGATCAAGGGCACTTTGATATCCTCGGGCATATCAAGAATTATAAAGTCTACTGGGAAAGTAAATTTACCAATTCCTACTAGTACGTTTTCAGCTATTCCTTTTGGATATTTCACCGTCCTATCCGCCAATTCCACTGTCAACCTGGTGTGAGCTAATTCGCCTAATCCTAAGTTAAGGTTGGTCGAGAGAGGCATAACACTAACGCTAGCTCCTAAGTCAACAAGGGCATTGTTAAAGCAAGAGTTATTAATAAAGCAAAGTAAAGTGAAACTCCCTGGGTCTTTCTCTTTTCGAGGTATGATGTCATCAATATGTGAAGCTCCATAAGCTTCCATGAATTTTGGTCCATAGTTCCCCTCTTCTTCTTCACAGTAATGATTATCCAAACGACTTAGAAAAGGAATCGTCATTTGTCTTGACTTGTGCAACAATAAACTCTTCTATCTAGTGGATACGGCGTATTGGGATGATCCAATATGGCGTATCAAGTATGAATCAGCTTCAATAGTGGTAGAAATCGACTTGACTTGATCTCCCGGGTTTGTTTCAGTTAAGCTTGGTAGGCTTCCAAATCCTCTTTCCTGTAGTACCTTGCTCATTTGGCCGATTTGTATTTCTAAAGTTTTGATTGATGCTCCTTGGTTCTTTATGGCAGCATCTGTCGTAGCTTAGATTTCTTTGATCAAATTGGAAGTTTCTTCGTGTTTCTTTGTTGATTCACTCATGAATTTGCTCAGGGTATCTTCCATAGATTGCCTTCATTCTTGGTACGAAGGATTTGCGTTGTTCCTTTGATAGTATCTCGAAGTTGTTGCTCTATATACTCCTCCTTGAAATGGTCCACCAAATTACGTGTAGTAAGCTTCTTCTAGGGTTTTCTCTTCTTCTTTTAGTGGGCAATCTTTGGTGTAATGGGGTACTTTGCATTGTTCACATCCTATTTGTGCTGCATAAACTTTTTCATTTACCTTTTTGATCTCCCTTCCTGGATTGTTCAGTTGTGCTTGTATAGCAGCCAGTCCGTCAGAAGTCTCAGTACTTCTT
>BQNB010047028.1:10242-34454 GCA_026074375.1 Tanacetum coccineum | reverse complement strand
TGTGGTACGAAGAAAGAGAAGAAAAGTCAAAAACGGCTGTGAACCTAACTTTCTCGCTTTGTTGTCAAGGAGGCAAAGTGCTTCTCCCCCATTTCCATGACACACCTCCACCAATAAACCACCTGCTCAGCCATGATCAGCCTTCAACAGAAAAATTCAGAGACCAGATTAGAGTCTACAATAGCATGTTCTGCTATACGTCGTTTGGAGCTAAAATAGATCATTCTACTAATAAAGGTCGGACACCATACACATTTAGGATAAACGGACAAAACTACCATCGGATGGGGTCACTACTTCCTAAAGAAGGCATGCCATTAAAATTTGCCCAGCTATATTTTTTGACACTCAGAATGAGGTCAGAAATTGAACAACCGCTTTCATTGACAAGGAAACAAGTGAGGGCATAGATAAACAGATTGTTGGAAATTTAATCAACATGTTGGATCGGTATAGTTCAGTAGCCCAGGCTTTCCGCATGGCCAAAGATTGGTGCAACACACACAGTTCGCCAGACTTCCGCCTGCGACTACATAGCGAGCGGAAAACAACCAGACAGTACAATGCCCCCACTGTGTCTGAAGTGGCAGCTATTATCATAAATGATTTTAGAGATGCACATCCTACACGAGACATTGTGGTAGACAGAAAAGATACTGGACCACAACGCGTCTCAGAGTTACATCCTTCATACATGGCGCTCCAGTATCCTTTGTTATTTCCGTATGGGGAAGACGATTTCCATGAGAACATACCCTATCACATAAATACAGGAACCCGGAAAACAAAACGGGGATATGTTACAATGAAAGAATACTATAATTGCAACACCCTCAAATCTGAGTATGCAGCGGAATGTTGAATATCCGAAGGCGTTACATTATTGGGTCAATAGCACAAGATCTGAGAACGACTACTAAACGTGTCGTTTGAAAAAGATACATTGGATTAACAAAATACTTGTTTGTTACATAAGCTCATGGCTTCAAATAGTTCAACAAAATAGATAAAGATTCTGGTTTATAACAATTGTCCCCAAAGTGTAATAAGACCCCAAATCTTAAGTGTTGACTCTTCAATTATTGACTCCCAATGTATCATTGCACCTCGTGCCTTATTGACCTGAAAAACATGCTTAAAACGTCAACATAATGTTGGTGAATTCATAGGTTTATGTAAATCAATAGTAGGACAGCAAGATTTCCAAGTGTATGATTTAGCAACACATGTAAACATCATAAAAAGTGATCACGTTTTCCTAAGCTCAAATATTGCCAATGAATGCCCGTGAATGATGTTCTAACCCGAAACATCCCAAATCCGACATGGTATACGTTCGTTCCCAGTGATAGCTAATCACCCGAACGGGGATTGTCATGTTAAATTGCCCCAAAAATTCTTCATTCGGCAAGTGGCGCAACTCTAAGAAGTATCCGGGTGGTGCCAGGTGATCCACCAGTTCCTGGCACGATCTCGGAGTGTCTAGGCGATAGCCGTTGGTCATACCCCACTCAGGTTGGTATATGCCTTCGGGTGACATAACTATTGTAGGGGAGGTAGGGTCTGGCTCTAGACCTCCCGCAGCGGTAGCTCCCTTGAAAGACCTGGATCAAGGACAAACACATATAACCTGTTAGCATACAACATATACAACTAATACGGGAATATAATTCGTTCGCATATTTACAAAAACAAACAAGATGATGGTATAAGTTACTTACTGGGCAATATCTTGCTCCGGGACGAACGAGGGCTTCGCAAACGATATTGGATCCGGGTTCATTGTACCGGCCGGATTCTCCTGTGAGGCAGGTGCGGAAACAGTGGAGCTCGCCCCTAACCTTATGGACATAAGAGATTTCCCCCCGACGGTACCCTGTGTCGGGTGGGAGACGTCAAAATCCTTCCTCAATACCTTCCGCGGAGCGTTAACATTGGACTCCTCATTAGCCCTCTTGCGGCGCCTTTTGCTCACAAGGGGTGCATCGACGGCCGTTTCCTCCTCTTCAACTATATTCGGCGCGACTCCCGTGGTTAACAACGGTCCGGCAGGAGGAACTACAGAAGCCATTGTCTCCGGCCCTTGGTCTTCTGCCCCGTCACCCTCGTTAATTGGTTCTGAGGGGTTCTTATTAGAAAAATCTAGGGGTGACCTGTCTATGGTAGAGGGTGCCCCGGAGGACTCTGATGTCGTGGCTGGCTCCTCCATATTTATCTGTCGGCTCACGATGACCGTTAACAGTGGCACCTCGTGAGCAGTACGAGGACGAGTGCCGGTTTTGATCATTCCAGGATTTGGAGCGCTGATCAGATTGAACAAATCCATCTCTGTAATCAAACACACACTGTTAGCATATATTTTTTTCTACGAACAAGTCAATTATTATGAAACATATATGTAAATCACCCACCCCGCCCATCGTCATGAAGAAAAATAGGATACACATCATCTCCCAGGAAGTATCTCCGGCTAAGCCGCACTAAGCATAACAGGGTTTTTGGTTGTTTTTGGATAGGGGTCCGGCGTGCGTTTAATATGGCCACGTCCTCCACGGAATACGTGCCTTCTAATGATATGCTATCTTTTGGAGCACTAGTCCGCCACGCCACCATGGTAGGGAAAACCCTCTTGTCTACCCAGAAAAATCTGTTATTCCAATTCTTCAACGAATCTAGGGGCTTCGTGTAACATTGCAGTGTGTTCTTTCATGGTTATTTGCTAAACGATATCCACCCCAAACTGTATGACGGTATGTAAAATACACGGAATAAATTTACCGAAGGGATTAAACGTAGGACGCGACACTTGTGACAGATGTATCTGGTAGTGTCCAAGAATGTCAAACAAAAATTGTGATATGGGGACGCAGAAGTTAGCAAACTCAAAAAACTTGGTGTACATGCCGATCTTGCCTTTCGAGAAATCCATGATTCTATCTCCTCGATCGGGCAGCTCCGGATGTAGGTCCTATGATATACCGTACTCAGAGGTAAACTCTAGCAGATACTCCTGGGTGATGGTCGATACGGCGGTTTCGAGTTGTACGGTATCCCTACCCATTTTTTAAAAATAAGTTTACAAAGAGGTGCGGTGTACTAACCTGGTATGCTGAAACTCCGTGGAAAAATAAAATGTATGCGGCTGTGTATGTGCAATGGTAATTTGATTTTGACGACTGTGTGATCATGAACAGTCCCTGCTAGTCCTATATATATACTTTGTCCTTGATAATTGTGCCTCGTTGGATGTTTACCACGTGTCCTCCACTTATTTTTCGGACGGTTGGATATCGCACGGAAGGTGAAACGGTTTAGGGCCCACTTGTCCCATCACTTAGCCGTTTTAGCCGTTTCTCGGTTCATGGGCCCACACAATGCTTTGGCGGTTCTTGGTATTTATGATGATGCGGATATTAGTAGTCTAGTTGACGTGCCCGCGGTTCCGGCCACGGCCACGTCTCCTAGACTGGGGGGACATGATGACGTATAGTATGGATCGGCCCGGCCCACTAATACTTTTGTGGCCTTTGTAGCTACTAATGGGCTTTCGGCCCATGTATAGCGGTCGCGGATCGCGGTCACGGGCACAGTGCTTCATGGATCCATATGTCGCGGTTATTATCCGTAGCCGCGGTACCTTTGTGAGTTATCTTTCAGAGTAGATAAACTAATCAAACAGAAGATATACTTTACTTATTTGAACCAGTAAGGATAATAACAAATCCCGACAATCCCGGCCGCATCTTGGGCCGAAAGTTATGGAAACCCTAAGGGGTATTCAGCCTATAAAAGGAGCATAATGATGGTCAATACATGTATCTCAAAAACCCTAACCACATACAATTACTATCTAAACCGTATACTTACTCTCATGCAGGAGTCCAATCGTGGGATCCGCTCCCACGATAAGATTAACGGTGTTTGTTCCCTTGTGCAGGGTCCTTCAACGAATTCACTTGGTACAAGAATAAGGTGCTCCACATCCGAATAGCCGCCTATTCGGATCAAGCTAGACCCAACCAAACTTTTGTATCAATAGTAATCATATATGATTAATGCATAATTTCATGCTATGATATTCACTTTTTGTTTATGTCTATGCATTCTGCTATTTTTAAGTCTTAGTTGCAGGCTATGTCTTCGGCTTTGCCGAAGGCATACCCTGCTTTTGTTGAAGGCTTAGCCTTTGACTTAGCTTTCATCTTTGCCTATGGCTTTCTCGGCGGCTTAGCCGCTCACTTAACTGCATGCATTTTTATCTGCTAAACCTTCTAATCACACTTGTCATACAAATAACATGTTCAAATTTTTTATAAAAGCTTTAAAACCTAACTTGTATCATATATGATATATAATATATGACATTATCTAACAAATCATGGTTTATCTGTTTTATTTACACTAAGCGTTCTGCTTTTTTCGAAACTACAGCCCGCGTCTCATCCTTCGGCTTTGCCGAAGGAATAGCCTGCGTCTTAACGACTTTTTGTGAAGGGATAGCCTTCGGCTTTGCCGAAGGCATAGTCTCTGGCTTTGCCGAAGGCATAGCATGCGGCTAAGCCTTCGGCAAAGGCTTAAAGCCGTCATTTCATCTCTAAATCACTCATTAACAATATCATCAACAAGTCCTTTCTAATCAGTTAAAACTTATCACTATAACATCATTAAAACATCTATAAACATCTATAAACAGTAGTTAATCACATTTTTCTCATTAAAATCCCAATGACTTCAACTAAAATGACAATATATTCATAAAAAAACTCTTTAAACAGTATTAAATACAAAATAACAGTATTAAATGCAAAAAAATGTATATATTGTGTGTTAATACCTTTATCTTTGAATTTACTTGTGATTTTCGCCGGTTTTTTTACCGGAACCTTGTCCGGCGTCTTCTACCTCCATTTTTAGATTATTTTTGTTTCGATTTTGATGATTTTTGGTTAGATCTAGGGCTCGGTGTGTGTTTTAGTGTGTGTTTTTTGATCGGTGTAACTGGTGTGTGTGTTTAGTGTGTGTTTTTTGAAATGAAAAGACGATGAATAATGAGATCGTGCGTGAGTAGTTGAGTTATTATAATTTTATGGGAAAAAGCTATAAATGAACTATGTACTTACAAAAATGGTCCGATATGAATAACCAACGTGAAAAACACTCATTATGCATAATATACCAGGTTTTTGATTCATTATGCATAATTTTTTACATATGCATAATGAATCATAGAAAAAGAGTATGTTATGCATAATGAATCATAGAAAAAAGTATGTTATGCATAATAAATCACAAGATAAAATTGTATTATGCATAATGAGTGTTTTTCATGTTGTTATTCATATCATATCGTCTTTGTAAGTACGTAGTTCATTTATAGCTTTTTTTCTAATTTTATCAATTTACCTTTCCACTTTTTTTTTGTTTTTTTAATACAAAAATCCTTTTTAATCTCTACTTTTTATTTTTTTTAGATCAATGGCTAAGAGTGGTCCCGGTATCTAAGAAAGGGAAGATATCCAATATAACATATCACTTATTTCTTTCGACGCTGTGGTCATTGGTAATCGTCTGCTCACCTAGCTCTCTAAATGTAAAAAAAAGCATAATAAATAATAAAAAGATAGGAAAGTAGAAAGTCCATAACATTCAAAATGATGTGTCTTGTCCTGGTCATGCCCAACTGACGTCATACCGTCATGATCATCGACCTCGTTTGCCGTGTTACCATAACTCTACTTCTTTCCTTTTGGAAGTAAAACCTTAACATAACAACACACTACCACTACCCCATTCCCAAACCTAGATTAACATAACTCAAAGCAACACAACTTATAGGGTAAACATTCTTATTTTACTATATTTTTACCATTATTTCAAGTGATAGTGAGTTACATTGTTTCAACTTTGACCTAATTCTTGTTTAAGGGGTGTTTGTCTTGTAAGATTTCGGCTTATGTTCATGCCCAATTTTTAAGCTTGTTATTTATTGTAAAAAAACAAGCTTATATAAACCCGTGAGTTTCATAATAAGCTTATAACCCCAAAAATACGCTTAAAGTGTTCGGTATGTGTGGTGGGTTCAATTAAATTGTCAATTTCATTATGTATGCAAACTAATCACCAAAATATATATTTTTATTTTCAATGTACCATCCCTCTGACAATGTACTTCTAAATTTGTGCTATAAACTGGATGATGAGTTTATGCGTCATACCCGAGGTGCAGATCCCTTGAAGGTGGGGCGGGAGTGGTGATAATGTTGGTTGGATGATTCTTGAATCATTTAAAGGTTGCTTTCGTAGCTGGTGTCTTGTATGCATAGTTTGATTCGGAGATTTGTCATTCAATAACGGTGTGGTTTCTAAGATGCACATCGATCGGACTTGGAAATTGGCAGTCTGCGTAATTGTTGTTTGTGTAGCAATAAGCAACTTAATGAGGACCTTTATCATTCAGATAGGGTGTAGTAGATTGCTCATTGGCTAATTACGTAACTGTATCATTTGTTTAAACATAAGACAGCTAATCAGGATTCGGTCGATGTGGTCTTGAGGAGGGCCTTTTGTTCCATAGGTTATTTACGGCTATTCTGGCCTCCATATAAATTGCTGAAGTATCCCACTGGTTCACAGCTTCTATTTTGTTTTATTTCTATTTTTTCCAAAGGATTCCTGCATAATCATCCTTGACGAAATTAGTCATGTTAAGAATGAGTGAAAGATTAAGATTCCATTATCTGTCTTTAGAGGCAACATGGTTTCTTCAATCTCATCTAAACAAACAACATTGATATGATTTTTATGAATTGGATGGCAATCTCTTTAACAGTTTAAATTGTTCTTTTGTTATATATTTACTACATTGTGTGTGTATATCAGTGTATACTTGTCATGCTTCTGGTGTGGAGAATGTGTATGTGCATATGCATTGTATTAGACTATTAGTTTAACATTCGGCATTACAGGGGCACAAAGTTCATGGACGCCAAGGGCACAAAGTTCAGGAAGCTAAGGACAATGAATAAGAAACAAATGAGAAATCGTATGTATCGAAGCTGTAGTTTTCCCCATGTAATTTGATTAGCCAGACTGTCTTCAGTTTGTGTATTTGAGTTATATCTATGTGTTTATAATCCTTGCAGCAAAGGTACAACTTGAAGTAGCAGCTATGCATGAAGTGCCTTTATACAAATCACCGACTATATAGATGCAGGTACGCTAAACATATTTACCACTGTTGCTTTTCGTACACATGTATGGTCAAAGAGTGGAGTGCTTTGACAAATATAATATGAACTTATGTGTGGTGTGTCATTTAATGACGAAATCTATGACAACTGACTGTCTCATTTAAGGAGTCCTATGTTATACACTTTTATAAATATTTAACATCTTCATCCAAAATTTAGCGACATCAACATGGAGACTCGGATATGAGCAAATGACATTATTAGGCAATTAGTTCTAAAACTATAAACAATCGATGATTTATGCATAGACTGGAATATAAAATAGTATCCAGAAAGAATAGAACCCAGTGAGTTTAAGTTAACATAGGAACCTTGTTAAGCTACTGTTTTGTTTCACAACTAAAAGTGCGGAGGTGAGGAATGTATATTTATATTAGCTTGTAGTTTTGCGTTCTCCTTGAAGAGAGCTTCGCAACGAGCTAAAGTATGTCCAAAATGGAGTTAATATGAATGAGATATAGTGTCTCAAAGTGGGACACGTGAAACACAAAATCTGGAAAAATGAAAGTATCCCGCATCGCCCAAAATGTGAAGTGTGAAGGTGTGATACAGGGTTCTTTCCAGAATTTTCTGTAAATCTATTTTAGGAATAGATTTAATTCTCTGAATCTATTTTTGGAATAGATTTAAAGCTTGTTAATAAGTTGACGGAATTAATTGTGAGTTGACAGAATTAATTGTGATTTACGGTTTCCTTATTTATAGTGAAGACTTTTTCTTTGAGAAGAAGTTAGGTTTTCACTATATAAATACTAGTATAACTCATTCTCATTCAGTTTTGACATAAGAGAGACGAGCTCCATTCATAAGTTTTACAGCAGTCTTTTCGATCAAAAGCACACAGTTTTCCGTGATCTTTCAGGCAAGTTTGTCAGGTCCGGCTGTACATTAGCTTTGGACGTTGGATGTTGTACCCTGGTACAGACGACGAATCTGTTTTAAGGGAATCGTGTTAAACACGAGCCTCGTGCCACGACCTTTTACTGTTTTCTTTATTTATCGTTCACTGCTTCTACCCCATTCTGTCTGTTTTATTTTCTGTTAATTATTTATTAATTGTAATATGATTTTATTTTAATAAAAGTGTACATGTTTCCCTACACGTTTTACAAAGATGGCCTAAAAAGCAAGAAGAATGCAAAGAGAAAAGATTAATATAATTCCTTGAAAAGCAATTACTTGGAGTACTATAATTACTTGGAGTACTATAAGTAAGCACTAGCATTACATGGAAAACAAAAATAAAAAATACCAAGGTTATGAAATTAACCAGATTGTTAATCCGTATAGAACTTATTGTATCTTTAGGAATCACATTAAAGCTGCTCATTTTCTGAATTAAAAGCGTCACAAGTTACCAAAAGTATGTGCATACTCACCGTTCTACATGATACATGCAGGGTAACCACTGTTAGTATGTCATTAGATGAAAATTCAACCCATTTTCTTACCAAAAGGGTCAAATCAAAAAATTTAACTAAAAAAGAAGTGGGTCGATAGTCGCTAAAAGTGTATGTTTAACGCCTAGAGACTCTTAAATTGCATATCAAAATGTTGATTATTGTTTTATATTTTCATAATCATATTTACCCTTGATTGGAGAATGTCATTGTGCTTCTTCATATGACATGCTCTTTGCAATTAGGTACAGGAAATGTTTTTATTGTTATGAATTCTTAATTATGTTTAAGTGTCTTGGGTATGCTGCTTAAGGGCTATTTTTTTTGTTCTTAACTTACTTAAGCGCTAATTGATGCATAAATTTTGTGATCGTATATTTTGACTATTGAGTAGTTAGATAGTTGTACCATTGGAGTTGGTTGGAGCAAGATTTTTTTTTTGTTGCTGGAGCTTTTATTCCAATCTCAATTACGGATTACCCTCAACCCAATATAGTATCACTTTTGCATATATTTTCAATCCTTAAACATAACCTTTTGGGCATATTTTTAATCCTTAAACTCTTAAAGAAAATAAAGTGTTTTAAAATAAATATGGGTAATGGTATAAATTACATAACGTATCCAATAGAGCAGATAGACATACTTTCGGGTAGAAATTCTTCCGGTAAATATGGTTCCACGATGGGGATTCATGCCTCAAATTCTTCTTAGAATTATCATATTTGCTGAAGAGTTTTCTATTTGTAATCACACTCATCTTCATTAAATTTTCATGAGTACTCGAGTATGTAAATGTTTCATTAGTTGTGTAGTTACTCAATGATAACTCAAAAGACTTTGTTTCAAAAAAGTATCAAATCTTACTTAACCAACGAGCAATTATAAGTAAATATATTAGAAAAGCCCGTGTGTTACACGGGTTTTAATCTAGTTTATAAAAATATATCAAAGAAAAGATAAGAATTTAGTTGTAGATGACTCACACTAATAAATTACTGATTTCTACCTTTGGCTATGGATGATGAGATACCTCCAACGCTACCAAGCCAACTTCTAACAGGGAAACCCAATTCCTAGCAAAAAAGTTCTTTCATTACGGTCTGAATATACACTTAAAAATAACAAACGAATACATGAAGGCAGCTGTGCAATGTATATTACCCATGAAAAGTATTTAGAGGTTGTCTTGGATCGCTTATTTAATCGCCTAATCTCTTATTTTGTGTTTGGGTAAAACTAGTTATTTGTTTATTTATTGTACATAAACACTTAAAACATCACCTTATTTGTGGGGTGATGATGAATAATAACATTGATGAAAAGTTCTTGTTCACAGAGATGACGAAATCCCGAAATGGAGGGAAACGCCCGAGGGAAGAAGCCCATGATAAGCCTTTGGAATCAGTTTCTTTTATTGCATTGTCCCAACACCCTCCGGCATTCATTTCTGGGTTAACATTGTCCCAGCACCCTCCAGAACAACGAAAGGACTTTTTCTTAAGGAAAGTCAATGATGTTGTCAGGGCCAAGTCATTGCATCCCACAGACTTTGAAGGTTATACAATCAGAGAACGCTTTGCAAAAATGGGATGGGAACAATTGCTTAACTTCAATTGTGACAAGATCTATAGACGTGTCGTCATTCAGTGGACCGCGTCATTATCAAGAAATGGGGATGAATTGACTGGTATAGTTGATGGAAAATCATATACAATCACACCCAAAAACATTCGAGATCTTCTCGAAGTTGACACATGCACAGATTTGCCTTATAGCCGATTTAATGAAGCGTATTTTCAAGCCACCACGGATGAAAACAGAGAAAGATGGCTTGAAGCGTGCACAACGGTCTTTGGGACACATGAAAATGCTAAGAAGACATCTGAAGGGTATGATAAATCGAAGATGAACCCACTGGTGAAAATTCTGTGGGAAATAGGGGTCACAACGTTTCACCCGCGTCTTGATGAAGACATGAATTACGTGCAGGCTCGCGAGATTTGCCTCCTTCACGCGTTATTCACAGGAAATTACTTATATAGCTTTGCACATTTGATGATCGATGACATATGGGATATGTATGAGCACGAACATAGAAAAACTATTCCCCATGGGTATTACATTTCCGAGATTCTCAGTCGATTGGGAGCTGTGTCAAAAGATGAATACACCGAGGTGATCAGCCCACAGTATCGCTTAATATCGAGGAAATCATTCTTTCTTGATCTTGAATTCACAGAATCTCCAACAGAATATATAATTGATGACCGGGAGACGTATCAACGAGTCACTTTCCCGAAGAAAGTCAAACAAGGAGAAACTCCGCGCGAGCCTCTACCTCATATACCCGTAGTCAATCAACATATGGACATGAGCAATCTCCAACACCTACCTAACAAGCAATCACCTCAATCTGAAAAGCAACTCAATGAACTAGTAACGATGATTACCAATCTACAAAAGCAGATGGAAGGTCAAGCATCAGAGGCAAAACGTCACGAAGAAGAAAGAGAAAATTGGTTAATTAACATACAAAAGCAGATCGAACTCCAGGCATTTGAGGCAAAATGCCGCGAAGAAGAACGAGAAAAGTCGTTGGTTACCAACTTACATAAGCAGATGGAACTCCAGGCATCAGAGTCAAAACGGAGAGAAAAAGAAACAGAAACACAGGCTGAAGAAAGAGTAAAGTATATAGTTAGCAACATACAGAAGCAGATGGAACGCCAGGAAGAAGAAAGAGATAAACGAGCCCAAGAAAGAGAAGAATTGATGGTGAGCAGAATACAAAAGCACATGGATCGCTGGGTAGAAGGAAGAGATAAACGAGCACAAGATAGAGAAAAATCGTTTGTCACAAACATACAAAACCAGATGGAACTCCATGCATCAGAGGCTAAATGCCGCGAACAGGAAAGAGAAAAAGCGTTGGTTACAAGCATACAAAATCAGATGGAACTCCATGCATCAGAGGCAAAATGCCGCGAAGAAGAAAGAGAAAAAGCGTTGGTTACAAGCATACAAAATCAGATGGAACTCCATGCATCAGAGTCAAAACGGAGAGAACAAGAAACAGAAACACAGGCTGAAGAAAGAGTTAAGTATATAGTTAGCAACATTGAGCAGATGGAACGCCAGGAAGAAGAAAGAGATAAACAAGCCCAAGAAAGAGAAGAATTGATGGTGACCAGAATACTAAAGCACATGGATCGCTGGGTAGAAGGAGATAAACGAGCACAAGATAGAGAAAAATCGTTCGTCACAAACATACAAAACCAGATGGAACTCCATGCATCAGAGGCAAAATGCCGCGAACAGGAAAGAGAAAAAGCGTTGGTTACAAGCATACAAAATCAGATGGAACTCCATGCATTAGAGGCAAAAGGCCACGAAGAAGAAAGACAAGAATTGTTGCTTACCAACTTACAAAAGCATATGGAACAACAGGCATTTGAGGCAAAATGCCGCCAAGAAGAAAGAGAAAAACTGTTGGCTACCAACTTACAAAAGCAGTTGGAACTCCAGGGATTAGAGGCGAAACGACAAGAACAAGAAAGAGAAAAACGGTCTGATGAAAAAGATAAATATATATTTAACAACATACAGAAGCAAATGGAACGCCAGGAAGAAGAAAGAGAGAAACAAGCACAAAAAAGAGAAGAACGGATGGTGAGTCGCATACAAAAGCACCTGGAACGTCAAGCTGTGGAGGCAGAACGCCGAGAACAAGAAAGAGAAAGACGGGCTGAGATCCGTGCTCATGCCATAATATGGGACATTGAGAGGCAGCGGTACTTTCACGAGCAGGAGCAGGAACAGCTACGAATTGCTTGGAACCAATTTAACAGTGCTAACGGAGTGGATGAGTTTCAGTTCCCACACATGTCTCATACTTCATTCCATCCTCCAGGTGTTGACTCCAAATATTATGATCCGGCTCAAGGCAATGAGATCCCAAAAGAATTTCAGTCTCTCTACGGCAACATCTATGGCCCAAGATGTTAGGAGTCTACTGGTATATATAACCTAGTTCACTTAGACAAATTATGCTGATAGCTCACCTGGTAAAGGAAGCTTATTATGTTTTGTAGTTGGCATTGCCTGTACAAGGAGCTAATATAACCAATGTTAGTTCTACTAATGTGGCTCCCAAATCGCACAACTAGGCGGTTTTCGTTCGTGTTATATACATTAATGCTTTGAAGTAAATTGAGTGTTTGAGGTGAAAGCTTTTAGGTGTGTGATTTACTTTTAGATTAACAAGTGGAATTGCGGCCCGCGCGTTGCGGCGGACATGTTTTTGTTGAATTATTTAGCGTATGATTTATTTCATAATAATTTTAACATGTTCGGTTAAATCTATTGTACCGAGTAATCTGGTATGGTTATAAAAACATGGTACAACTCTCATTTGCCTATTGTAAAAGAAATAACATATATCTAAAGAGGATCAAGATCCTCTCAAGTTATGGTCATTCATGATTCATCATGTTAGTCTTATTGTGAGAGTTAATGAATAAGTGGGCCCATGTTTTTTACTAAAAGAAAATGTTTTATGTACTTATCTTATTTGTGATTGGTGAACATGATCTATCATGTTTGACTATAACTTGAGAGGATCTTGATCCAAAAAAATATTAACCATGAGACCAAACAAATAAACTCACACAAAAAAAAATAAAAAAAAAACGGCTCCGCGGCAACGCGCGGCCAACTTTAAAATAAACGACGCAAAAAAAAACCCAGCGTACGCTAAGTAAAAAAAACACAAAGACAAAAAAGAAAAATTATTATTCGGGAAAAAGTTAGCCCCGCCACAACGCGCGAAGTCTTATGCTTGAGCACACCAATAAAAAATAACCTGCCCCGCAGCAACCCGCGAGTATTTTGGCTTGTTTATAAATATGGCAAGCGACTTTTTCAACAAGTCTGTCTCGTATAACAGGCTGCCCGGCCTGTTTAAATTTCTAATGGGCTTTCGCTTTTAAAACATATATTATACGGAGTACTAAGTTATCCAATTAATAGAATCATTGGGTGTCCCGATTCATTTCGTAGGGTTGACCCGGTTTCCACCCTCCCTAAATCCGTCCAAGTGGGTTATCCGACCCGTTCTTCTTTCTTTGTTTAACCCGACTTATCTTATTCTTTCTGACCCGTCCGGATCCGGTCCAAGTGGTTTTTTACCTGACTTATAACACCTCGTGTTTTAGGTCATTGTACGACATTATGTAATGCACAATTTATTTTTAGGGTTTTACGCGTTTGCTCTTAAACCGTAAACGTTAAGTTAAATCGCGTAAACTAAAAATGATCATTCAATGTAAACGGGCATTAAACAATTAAATGTTTACATCAAGCAAGTGTTATATGATTATTATGAGGATAATTAATAACTTTGTTCATCTTATTTTTATTGGCTATAGTTTTAGGATTAAACCTCTTAGTTTTTGGAATTAATTTTTTTTTTACTTTTTTTTCCAACATACAAGTTTCAAAAAAAAAGTGCATATGTGTTTTTTTAATATTGTAAATTTACATATGTTTCTTTCATGAAATTTATTTGCTTAATATGGTAATTGCATATATGTTCATGGTGTACATTTTTTTATTTTTGAAATTTATGACCATAAACATACACATGTAACCTCTAAAATTTTATAACAAATAAACAACATATATAATGTACACAAAATTTGATCTATACAATACAATTTATGTACAAGTATCTTGTTAAATATAAATGTGAACGTCGTTCAGAAGACACATGTGTGCACTCTTCACTTTTTCATCCAATTCATTTGAACATATGTGCATGCCTTCTAAGAACATATGTGCACGTTGCGCTTACTCATCAAATTCAATAAAATATAGGTGCGCGCCTTCAAAAAAACATGTATGTTTCCGGTGGCCACGTAAACTTCAATCAAAGGCGTATTTATAAAGCACCATACACAATCCCTGTTTCAAAACAAAAGCTAGAAATTAAATATTTAATCATATTAGTACCAACTAATGCAATTTTAACCCATAACATATAGAATAACATATGTGCACGATCTTTACGTTTATCAAATAAACTCAATGTAATCAAGAAAATTCTCAAACACCTAAAATAAAATACTATTTATTTTTTTCATTCTTAAACCATCCATATGTGTTTATTCTTCATGTACCACAACTTTTCTATAAACAATTTCACAAAAGATAAATTCTTACACATTAGCAGTTACATATATACAATTTAACAAAAGATAGAATCAAAATCAAATTCTCTTACTACATATTTAAAAACGATTTAATATTAGTTATCAACAGCTGTGGCTTGGATTCTTTCGATTCAGTTCTCCTCTAAGGTCAAAGCTATGTTGGAGGGAGTGTTCTTCGTATCTTGGTGGTTTATCTGGAACTTTAGGAATCGGATCATTTTTTAAGAATCTCCTCCAAGACGTTCGGAAATTTTTGATGCTATAGTTTTTTGTGCTTTCAATTGGTGTAAAAGTCGTTGTCATACGACGTTTTCTTGAGACGATTGGTTAAAAAATCCCCAATTTATTTCCTTGTAATTGTTTTCTAGCTCCTTGCTAGTTTAATAAATTTTTGCCGTTAAAAAAAAAACAATATCAGGCAATTTTGCATTTTTAGATGCCAAATAATAGGAGTTAATAACATGAATGATCCATGTGATAAATAACTGGATAAACGAACACCCCAATAATCCATATTAACTCTTATTATTTGACATCTAAAAAATGCAAATTGCCAAGAACTTGGTTCCTCAGAAGAACATCTCTAAGCCAATTAATATTTTGAGGAATATTAACACCCTTGTATGCATTTTTAATTCATTGTATATACGTTAGTATATACAATATACATAGATCAAACAACAAACAATATAGAGGGTTTTTAAAGGCCAATCGTCCCATTTGATTCGTATGCAATCACATCGATATTAAAACCAAATAAAGAGACCTAGCGACAAATTATCAAAAGATCAAACCTTTTCCGAATCTTCGTATCAAATAAAATCTAATCGAATTCCACAAACCCACCACAAAGCCTTAATAGACCCCTCTTCGATAATAACTTGAATGTTTTAGATATCGAATCCGGGTAGAAGACACGAGCCAAGAACCCCACTCCTCATATAAATTAACCTCCATATACTCCCACATTCCACCATAAAGAAATCTTCTCATAACCTCTAACCACATTGCATTGAAAGAACACAAAGACTTTCAGTTATCGACACCCAGATTTACAAATGGGTACAATCAATAGAATCAATATCCATGCCGCCGAGCAGATAAGAATGTTAAAAACGAGTCAGAAGGAAGAGCTATAGGATTTTAACTTTCCAAGCCAGAATATTTAACTTGAAAGCACGGAAAATTGACCCACCTTGTCGACAAACTCTCCTCCTGGAACACAGTTGTCGTCTAACGCTTGCTAAACGAAAGCAAACGAAAATACCATCATTCTCCAGCAGACATATGTACTCACACGAGCACCAACGAGATTGTTTTCGATCGATCTACCGCCATAGAATCAAACTGTGTCTTTCATACCACTCCTCTCATTTCTTCTGAAAGTATGTAAACGAAGCTTGGCGCTTTTAACTTTGAACTCACTGAAATATATTTTTAGTTCAAGTTCATAGGGCGAAAACACGAGGAAACAACACTCTTTGACCACTCCACCTTCGTGACTCATATTATCAAGCAAAAACCGAGAATCCCGCACCATTTCCCAGCTTTAATATGGATAAAATCGTGAATAATTAATTCCTGTGCTTGTATTCAACCTCAACCTCCTGACGATTGTAGTACCAAACAGATCCGACGCAGCCGAAGGAGCACCAACTATATCTAAAACTCCCTGTCCTCCCCATATAAAGCCTTTACACTTTGGGCCACAACGAATCTTTTTGAGAATAAAACCAGCCACAACCACTTGAACAACAACCCTCTATTGTAGCTAAATAAACCTAAAAACCCCAAGGCCAACTTCTCTTTTGATAAAAGTTAAAATCTTGTAACCCCTTAAACCAAAGTTGCATTATTACTCAAATGCTCAGACCGTATGAAGAATACGACTACGAATAACGCAAGTGAATTAAAATACTCGAGGGACTTTAAAAATGGACATATGGAAGATTGCATAGAGCCTAAAAACATACTTAGAAGTGTGCATCTCCCCTCCAATAGAAAAGTTTTCAACTCCAGCTAGATAGCCGAGACAGGACCTTTTAACCACTACATTCCAAGCATATTTTTCTATGCATGTTTCTCCGCTTACTTTCGTACCCAGTAGCTGAAGGGAGTCCCTTAGAACAAGACATCCAAGTTTATTAGCCGCAATTTACCACTTACCATCTTCCACATTCACACACCATAAACTACTTTTACTCATATAAATAAACTAAGACCAGAAGCCCGGAAAAACATTCCAAAACTCCGGAACTAGAGTATCAAATATTAAGCTCATTCCATTGACCAATAAAAATACGTCATCCCGCATAAAACAAATGAGAAAGAATTCACCGTGGAGCCCAAATAATTCCCATTAAATAATCCCGCATCAACACCCGTACTACGAAAAGAAATGTTGCAAGCTTTCATAAAAAGAATAAAAAAGGAAAGGGGAACAAGTGAGTCACCTTGTTTAAAGACCTCGAAAGAAATGAAATTCCTTCGTATGGACTCCCTTTGTTAAGAATCGACCCGCCTAACAACTAAAGACAACTCTGAAATCCAAATTTCACCATTTCACAAACCAAATCCAAACTTATCTAACACATAAAAGAGTCGACTAAGAAATGCCCATCGAACCAAGTCATACCTTTCTCGAAATCAACCTAGAAAATGACGCAGGTTTCCTCTTATTCGACACTATTGAAGAACCATCGTTAAGAATAAAATGCCCATCCAAATTTTGTCTATCCGCTACAAAAGCAGATTTGAACCTCATAAATGAGTTACTAAGACAGCAACCACCTAAATCGTTAGCTAAAAGTTTTGGCAATAAATCTGTAAGAACTTCCAATTATCCTTAATCGTACGAAGTCTTTAACCATGTTTGCATCAATGATTTTAAGGGATCAAGGCAAAAAAATTTAAAAAAAAAAATTACAACCATTTGGAATATCACCATTAATTAAAGAAGTACTCCACAGCCCCAAACACGTCATCTTGCCACTTCATAGACCAGAAATGCGATAAAAAAAAAGGAGAAATCCATCTGACCCAGGAGATTTATAACACCCGCAATCTCACACCGCTCGCTTGACCCTCTTCTTATTAGTTAATCTTGTTCCAGATCCTCTTTTTGTTCATTAGTAAGAGAATAGTATAAAATTAAGATCAAGCAAAAGCACATTTTTAAAGAGGTTTATCAAACGCTCCGAAAATGCCATTAAAAATTCGTCTTTTTCACCTTGACCGGATCATCAATCCCACACACCATATTGCCATGACACCCCTAGAAATGCACTCGAATCTGAGATTGGCAGCGCTTCTTGTTAAGAATACCTGGAAGAATTTCATCACGATCTCATCACCCTCAAATAGCCCTTTTGATTCTTGGCTTATTTGAGAAATATCCGAAGCTTGAATTTTATTTTGAACCTGATGATCTAATTAAGGAACTCCAATCTATTCTGACCTACTTCACTAGAACCCAATACCCTTGTCGACAACTCCACACAAAGTCTCAGCACCTCTTTTAGAATGTCCGTATCACTTCTCGAATTGCCTAATGTATAGAACACCAAGCCATAACACTTATGTCGATCTTTAAGGAAATTTATAATTGTTACCCATAAAACTACTAATAGCATTATCCTTAATTGCCAGGGAGCTTGCTTCCCAGGATTCTCAGACCATTTTATCAAATCCGTCAAACACTTCCAACCAGTATTTATAGAATCGAAAAGGAATAGGGCCATAGTCGAACGATGTTTCCGTAAAAGAATAGGCCGATGATCCGAAATAAACCGCTCCAAGGTTATAGCAGAAATATTTGGACATGAGTCTAAAGATTATCAGAAACTCAAAATAGATCCAATTTTCTCATTTTGGAAGCTGATCTATGACCCCGAAGTGAAATCTCTTCCTCCTAGAAGAAACTTCCTCATCCCCGCGTTATAGAATGAAGAATTATATTTTTCCGCTTCATGAACTTTAAGTAGAACGAATCTATCCGATTTAAAATCTCACCTCATAAATCGCCCATCATAACAATTTTACCATCCAAGAATTTGAAAATGAGTCAAATATTCCACAGCATATGCTTTTTTCTTTAGCGTCATGAGGAGCCATAAACGAACCACTATCAAAAGATCAATACAAGATTTAAGCCACAACCCTCTAATAATGACAAAAAAATCTGATTCCGTAAAACTATTTCTCCGAAAAGAATTTGGATCCCAAATACACAAAATTCCTCCAGAATAACCAACTGAATCACTTTGAACATATTCGAATATAGAATTACCCCAACATGATCTCACAGTATTCAAGTCCATAGTCCCCATTTTAGTTTCCTGCAAACCAATAAAATTCACTTTATTTTTTATACACAACTCCTTAACCCAACTTTTTTTAGCCTTATGGGCGAGGCCTTGAAACATTTAAATCAAAAAATTCATCTGATAACCCCAAACTCTCCTTGGGATTCGATTATATCGTTAATATCTTTAATGCACCCTTCCATGTTATACCCCATTGTTTGTCCTACCTTCACCACTTCCTCCATAAAATTTAAAATGGACCCACCTGATCGCAGTAATTTAGAACGATCCAAATCAGTTGGTTCAACATTGTTATTAACCGAATTCGAATCATATGTTCCCTATGTCTTTATTCACAAATCGAGTCACATCATTATCCTTTTCTGTATATACCTTCTCTGCGATATCCCACCAAAGCATTACCTCCGCACTGATCTAACTTCGGAGTGAAGACCGTGGTGGAGATAAGCTGTGATCTCCCTCATTCCACCTTGTTCACCATGTTAGTTATTTTTTTTTTTTTTTTGCAATAGAGAATATATACCAAAAGGATCTTCTGACTTAATAACCTTGCTCGCCACTAGGTACTTCCAAATACAGTTCCTGTACCTTCTCCTCTTCACTTTCTTCGAATATATTGTTCTCCTCCTGTGCTTCAGGTTTACCATCAAAATTGCACTCATCGGATACGTCATCTTCTTCCTCTTCATCATTGAATTCAGGTATCCATCCTGGAACTTCGATAGCTCTAACCCAATGAACTTTTCCCCAGGAAATATACCTTAAAACACTCCTGATATTTGCCGAACTTAGTAAAATACACACAACCTTTTGGAATGATAATTCAGCTCATCTTCATCAACGTCCATGAGATCACCCCATTTTGAAGCGATTCTACTAAACGTCTTGACTGTCCAAAGTTTAAATGGTTACACCACCACTACCACCCAAGCGAGTCTTCCATCTGGAACACCCTCGTCATTGTCAAGATGTAGAACCGAAACCACGACCCCGACGCCAGCAATTTTTGCAGAATAGTTCCTTAGCCTTGGAAGAAACAAATTCAATAGGTAACCCAAAGTTCTCCCAAGTAGCTAATCATCAAATTAACGAAACCCTCGTTACATAGAAGCCCTTTTTCAAATAAAGCTAAGGACGCCATCTCTTTAGACCCTTCCAATCAGGACATAAGAAAGATCTTTTGTTCAAACATTCATCGTCAAGGACAATCGCAGAACAATTTCGTCTCAGATTCCTTATTTATTTTCTTTACCACCGACACAAAAAACGACTTTACCATAACCAAAACTTCCAGCACTTGCTATAAGTACAAAACTTATGTCTGATTATTTTCGCCATTTTCCGTCCTCCCACCTTACCTCTTCCGTCTTATTTTTCTCTCTTAAATCTAGCAAGATTTGCCAATAATTTGAAACGACCAATCCACACCGCACAGATTGTTCACCATCCTCGTCCTCGTTAAACACATTAATGAATTTCCACAATCCGAATCTCTACCACTTTGATACGTTGTTCGGAATAAACGAATCCACAACATACCAAATTGTTTTGCAATGTAGAAATAACTCTTAAGCCGAACAAAGATTCTGGGAATTTTGTAACAAAAACAACACGGAAATCTTATCAACACTTCTACGTTTCGAACGAAACCCACCCATCACTTAATACTTTAGATTGAAGGGAAGATCTAGAACAATTAGCGAGCTTATATGAATTAAAAGGGATATACAGATTGGAAAACGGAAAAAATAAAAACAATATTCGAATCCCAAACGATTAATGACCTACTATGATCCCACTTTTGTGTCCCGTCCTGGTGCCCACACTAAGGATGTACCACCTATGACGTCCCAACTATAATGTCCCATCTCTGGTATACCATTCGAATCATCTTGATTACGAAATCAAAATTAGGGATTTTTTTTTTGAATTAATGAGGTACAGGGAATTGAAAAAATGAATGAAAATTGGGATTAAATATTGCGTGAATAGATGAGAATTGGAATATGTAACCTAATGATGGTGGTGGAGGCGTTTGAACCCGCCTGAATCTTGATAATCGAGCGTTTATTTTGAGGAATATTAACACCCTTGTATGCATTTTTAATTCATTGTATATACGTTAGTATATACAATATAGGTATTTCAATATTTCTGAGCTAAACTTCTACATCTCTAAGCCAATTAATATTTTGAGGTAAAGGGCATATATATTGCCTTGATAACAACAAAAAACGATTTCAGCACCTAAAAACGATTCTATAAATATAGTATCACAAAAAAAGACTTTGATATTCATATGAAATTACTTACTTGAAAACTTCGATGTAGATAGTGATGGCTTATAAAAAAAATTATTTTGATCTCGAAATGAAATTACATCGATCCAAAAAGGTGTGTGGTGATGTTTATTTATTTTTCTGGACGAAAAATGGATCTAGAGAAGGGAGGCGACACATAAGTTTTTGATTATGGTCTTTAGGTTTAGAGAAGAGAGAAAAATGAATATGAAGATGGCAGACAGTTATAGATCAAAAAGTGAGAAAAATGTGTTTGACCAATTTTTATAGAATGCCTATAATACCCTTTTATCCTTTTTAGATGGTTATTTATTTACAAAAATGACATCTTGCATTGATATGATGTACATCATGCATTATTAGGAGTAAAAAAGCTGGTTTTGTACAAAAAAATGATTTTGCAAAGAAAATGTCAATATATATATATAGGGTAAAGATCAAATAAAAAGACAAATATTCGTGAGAAGGATACACTACACATGGTTTTTTTTAAAAGTTCTCGAAAAATTCTGAAAAAAAATTCACAAGATCCGGTATGTTGGTGCATAAAAAAGTTGTGAATGAAGTTTTTTTAATTTTGAGTTTTTATACGTTTTTTTAATGCACAAAAAAATGAAATTTTGATGCACAAAAAAATTTTGATGCACAAAAATTTCAACTTGTTATAGTTTGATGCGCAATAAAATTTTGATGCAAAAAGTCAAAAGAAGTTGGGGTCAAAAACGAATTTTTGAGGCACAAAATGAACAAATTGAAAATTTTGATGCACAAAATTTTTTTTGTGCATTAAAAATTCGTTTTTTGTGCATTAAAAAAAACGAACAAAAACTCAAAATTAGAAAAACTTCCTTTACAAAAGTTTTATGCACCAATATACTCTATCTTGTGAATTTTTTTTAGAATTTTTTGAAAACATTTTAAAAAAACATGCCTAGTGTATTCTTTTTACGAATATTTATCTTTTTATTTTAACCTTCCTCTCTCTATATATATATATACTTTGAAAAACTATGATATTCTTTAAAGAGTTTTGATATGGAAAATGCTAGAATCACAAAAAAACTCTCACAAAAGTTTTTACAAAATGACGTGTCTTATGTTGAGTGACATGTTCAAATTCACTTTTTAATTCGCTCTCTTATATGCATTTATTAGTTATATGACACGTCATTTTGTAGATAATTTTTTGTAAATCTTTTGTGGTTCTAGCATTTCTATTTTGATATTTATGCCTACTAAACAAGCCTACTAATAGGCCTAACCACAGTATTGTGACATCTGTCCTTATATTATTCGTGGACCAAGTTTTAGATGTTTTTTCCTAATTTGCCCTTACCAAATAACTGAGCTCTTTCAAAAACATCTTTTGATACCTCTGTCGTCTTCATGCTTATGATTCTATCGTTCACTACCCACAAATAATTATTTAATTAAACAATCAACTCATCGCATTATACAACTAATAATTATATGTCATAAGTCAGTATGTAGAATTAAATTTGTATGACTCTTTCAACTTGTCACCACCAATAGAATTAAAACATCTATATTAGTATTTTGTCTCAAGTGATTTGAATGAAGTCTGTTGTGACACGTACAAATTTTGTACCAAAAGTGGGTGACGAACTGACAATAATGATACTAATAATGGGTTTTGTGATGCGATTCATACAGGTGAAGAAATAAAAAAGAAAAATAATATTATTTAAATTACAATGAAGGGTATATTAGGAATAATTTAAAAGATTGACTAGTTTTTTACAAGTGTACCGATTAATTTTTAGGTTTTAAGTATCATTTTTCTTCTTTAAAACGAAGACAAAAAAATCATGATTTTTATGGTATGGTTCGGATAGAAGCGATGGCTACAACAAAGTGACACTGGTTGAGTCGCTAAAGCTTATTATAGTTAAAATGGTTTTGTTAGTGACGACGTTTGTGACACTGGAAATTGTGAATGACGTTTCTTGAGGTAAAGGTCCGCTGGGTAGAAGGAGAGACGTCCTTCCCGTATGCTTTAATCCTTAGCAAGCCTAAATAAAGAACAACACACGTTAGCCTCGCCCCGGGTGTTATCCCAGGACCAAGCTCCGGCGTGAGAGTAAGTACAAGGTATGAGATGAGCTGCTAGGCAACGTAATAAGTGTGAGTAAATGCGTATAGAAATGGTTGGTTTGCATTGAATGAGCTTGGGGTATTTATACTACCCCAAACACTGTACCTAACACTCGTGGGGGAGTGAAACGTCGAGCTATGCCTGAGCTAGGTGGCTAGGTTACTATTCAATCCTAGAAAACAACATCCTTAAATATTTAGGATGACCGCGCATGCTTGGGTTTTGCTATGGACCTGTGGTCAATAGGAGTTTCTAGATAATAGAGTGTGTTGGTCTTTCCCGAGGTTCTGACATTGCTTATCCTATTGGTTGTATCTTTAACACCGGGAGGCTCATGCCGTTAGGTGTTTGTGCATCCGTCCTGCTTAAGTAAATGGGTCGTGCGATATATGCCTAGCGGCCATATACATGGACATGTCCCCCCAGTGTTGTATTATCACGAGTTGTTGGTCTTAATAATCCTTTTACAACAACAATAAGCAAACTCGAATAATCCCTAAATAAGATCTAAAGGAGCCGACAACAAGGAAAGAAAAAGAGAGAGAGAAAAGGAAACTTAGAATGTTAGATTAGAGAGAGAAAGGTGAGCTACAAGTGTGAGAAATGTAA